>JBBMEG010081025.1:22737-45840 GCA_037832605.1 Cyclanthera cordifolia
GTACTTTTAAAATTTCATTTCAAAATCTAATAATGTGTTTTTTTCCAGTTAGCATGAAGTAATTTAATGTAATTGTTAACTATGGTGGTAGGATAGCAAAAGAGTTCAGACAAATATGCAGGAGGTTTGAAATCAACTTTTTTTTAACTTAGTTAAATCCTTAGGCTTTAGCAAATGGGAAAATTTGTGTTATGAAGATGATGGTGGTTGCTTGAAGGAAATGGTTTTAGATAGAGTTGCGATGAATTGACTTCTTTAGCTGTAATAAATGAGCATGTTTTTTTTATAAATGTGTATGTAGAGCATGTAGGAAATGAAGACGTTGTACATGAGAATCATGAAATTGAGCTACACAAAATATCTGACCAGAAGAATAGTGTAGAGGATATTCATTTTTCCGATAGTGAAGATGACTTAAATGATGAGTTAGAATATGTGAAACAAAAAGAAAAGACAAAGAAGTTGATGTCCAAGAAGATGGTGAATGCAACTTAGATTTAATTAAATATTTTGACTCGAATTTAGACGGTCACAATATAAGGTTTCCGTCGTTTAAAGATGTGAATGACCGTTCTAAAATATATTTTGAAGCTGACATGTTTTTTGATTATTTAGAAGAGTTTAAAATGGTTGTATATGAGTATGCCATAAATGGAAGATGACCAATCTATCATAAGAAGGCGGATAAGACTAGAGTTCGAGCTATATGCTCAAAAACATTTAGTTGGGTTACATACGTGACTAAAATAAAAAATGAGAATACTTTTCAATTAAGAACTTTGGTTGATAAACATACTTGCACTCGATCATTTATGAATAGTAGGGCAACTTCTAAATGGTTGGCCAAATAAGTTAGTTAATAGAGTTAAAGAACAACCGAACATAAAGGTGAACACAATTCAAGGAAAGATCCAACATAAGTATGTTGTCAAGATATCAAGAAGTTAGGCGTATAGAGCAAAGAGAAAAACTATTGTGGTGAGCTAGTACGAGGTAATAGTGGCAGTATTGTTAAATTAAGTGCTGGTGCATTTGATTGTTCGATAGAGGGTGAAGAACATCCGAAGTCATCTATTGTGTTTGAAAAAAGGCTTCTTGGGAGGGTGTAGGCCATTTATTGGATTGGATAGATGCCACTTAAAGATCTTATGTGGAATGCTTCCAATGCTACAACTCGACAGATAATGAACACAATAAAAAATGTCGAAGAGGGAGCT
The DNA here is from genome assembly GCA_037832605.1 of Cyclanthera cordifolia. Lineage (NCBI taxonomy): Eukaryota > Viridiplantae > Streptophyta > Magnoliopsida > Cucurbitales > Cucurbitaceae > Cyclanthera > Cyclanthera cordifolia. Next base: position 23,955 of record JBBMEG010081025.1, read on the forward strand.
TATAATTGGCTTATTGCAATCCTCACACAGTTGTGGTGAAAGCATGCATATAGCAGCTTCCCTAAATGTAACACCACACTGAACAACATGTGTGAAGCTTTCAATTCCACAATACTAGAAGCAAGAGAAAAACCAATTATTGGGATGATTGAATGGATTAGGCTTTACCTCATGAGAAGATTTCAAGAAAATAAACAAAAGATCACTACAATAAAAGTATCATTTCACGACGTTCAAAACCGTCGGTAGATATTATGCGCGACATTTTTTTCATCGTCGCACAAAACATCAGTAAATGTCTATCGGGGAAGCCTAAGAATGAGGTTTTCTAAAACCGTCGGCATATTGACCCTACGACGACAATTTGAAAATCGTTGGCATATACCCTCTACTACGACGTTTTTCAATCGTCGGCATATATCCTCTACTGCGACGTTTTACCAATCGTTGGCATATACCCTCTACTGCGACGTTTTACCAATGGTCGTGATAGACACTCTACTGCGGTGTTTTAAAATCGTTGACGTACGTATTCTTCTTTATGTTTCATTTAAATTTATCGTTGGCATATCCTTATTTGAATTTTCAATTTCTAAAATTGAAAATTTAAATTAAATGTAAGATGTCTTAAATAATATAAACCAAACCTTACGAAATACTATCTTAATATTTGCTACAAAAGTACTTAAAAGTTATCCAACAAAGTACATATAAAGAAAGGTTCAACATGAAGTATTACAAAATAATGTCTTAATATTTTAAATGAAAAGTATATATAACGAACGGTTGGACACAAAAGTAAAAAATGAACAAGCTTCCATGATGTAGTAATGCAATCTCTGTGAACCAATAAAACCTAAAAAATAGAAAGAAAATAAGGACAAGTTAGAATTGATTATAACATTTTCAGCAACATAACGATATATAGCTATCTAAAAAAAATTAAAACCTTGCAATCAGACATTCTAAAAACACAAAGTAGTGACTAACTTTGTTGCAGGATAACCACTAAACATAAGGAAAACGAACTAAGCAATCAATCTATGAAGCCAAACATATATAAGCATCTTACAACAATACATAGTTGCTAATTTTGCTGTAGGATATCAACTAAATATAATAAATATTATAAGCATAAAGTTATAAATGTAGTCAATATCTCGATGCACCAAAAAATGAACTAAGCAAACAATCTATGAAGGTAAACATATTAACAACTTACAAAAACACATAGTGGCTAACTTTGTGCAGGATAGCCATTAGCATAGAGTTGAGAAACATACCTAGTTTGAGGAGTCACCACTTGGATTGAACTTTTTATACATTTCACACATTATTGATTGTAAAGTGTTCATTTGTTGGCGATTTGCTTCATTTTCTTTTTCATTCTCTAAATCTTTGATTATTTGCAATCTTTCCTTCTCTGCTTGCAATCTTTCATTCTTCTTTTGTTTCTCTATGAACTTATCCAATGAATATTGTTTCAATTGAATATTCTCTATCCTTAACGCCACCATCGTATCATCAAGCTCTCGCTCATGGTGAGAAAACTCACTAGATGATGAACTTTTGGTCTGCTTTTCAGGTGGTAGATTGACCCTATCAAACTGACGCTTTAACACGATTGCACATATGTCGATTTGAGTTAAGGGTTGAGACCCTTGAGCAATAAATGGTTATTGTATATCTACCATCTTACCCTACAAAATCATGAATACATATTTATTAATGTTTAAGTAATTATAAGGTAAACAAAAAAACACAAGTTCCAAAAAGAAAACATACGTGAATCTCGACGACTTTTTTGTCCACCCATCATTTTCCCTCTTTGAAGCGAACTGCGGGAATAGATCTACATGACCAATATTTTTACACTTTTATTTTTTTCTAGAGTCCATAAAAAAATTCATTAGAATGATTAGGCAAAAATACAATAACAAATACATAGGAAGACATATGGTGACTAACCTTCTCTTGAATATAGAGGAAAGACCTACTACCTGCATAATAGTTGTATTCCAGATGCGCTCGACTATCTTTCACTTTCTTAATTTTTTTCAACCATGCCGGTGATTTCAAATAATCACATAGATATGTCCAATCTTCAGGGTCAGTAACTCGCTCATAAGGTAGCATTTGTCTTTGATCAACAAACATTTTACTATTGGAAGCAACCATTAGTATCATTATTTGAACATAGAATAAAATATAAGAATGAGTATAGAAAAAGATATGCACCAGAAATGTTTGTACATTTGATGCCTATTCTTTTTAAACACATTTTTCATCACATTCTCAAGGCTTTTCACAACAACACGATCTTCTAAATTGAGGTTAAAATGGTTCTATAGAAAAAAAAAATTAATTAAAGGATAGAAGACAAATCAATGCATTTGAACATAAACTTCATCAACTAACCAACAATGCTTGTTTCACTATATCTTTTGTCTCTGTAGTGACCTTTTTGTGCATATGCTCGAAAAATATGCAATCCAATCTGAAGACTAAGTGTAAGGGCCTCATCGCAAATTGGTTTTTCATACTCCGAGATGAACTCAACAACTTTTCCATGTTTATTAACATGTTTATCCAACTGCTTTCCTTTGCTTACTCCTTTATGCAGATGATTGCTACTACCTATGACTAATAACGGTTAATTCTCATATAGTTTTCATTTAAAATACATGAGCAGTATAAGATATGGATTACCAGAGGAATCAACAGGAGAATTTTTTGTAGTAGGAACACCACTCAAATTATCAGTATCATTGAAGGCGGATGCCGCCCTATCCAATTAGTCGATTAGGCATTCTTACCCTGCATCCACAAAATTAATTATAAGACGATATATATTATAAAATGAAAGTAATGCAACAAAATAAACATGAATATATTACTATGAGTCAGAATCAAATTAATTGAATGATAAACTATCATTCGTTTCATCTACGTCTTTATCTTCATCATTAATGAATTCATCATCCACAATAATATTTGATCGCTTTTTACTATCTGTTTGTACAATTGTTGTTGGTGGCACATCTGTCCTATATAACAGGTTATCTTGCATAGATTCATCAACTTGTATTTGATCTTTAATTGTAATCCTATAAACTTGATCAATGTTAGGTTCTTGTGACTCCAAAGTTTTTACTTCAGGAATATCCCATAAATGTTTATTCGGGATCATTACCGCCACCTTCCAATTTGCTCCATACTTAGGATCATCTATATAAAATACTTGTTGTGCCTGACTGGCAAGAATATATGGTTCATCTTTAAACCAATATTGCGCTGTATTTATGGACTTCATCTCAAGCTCGTAGTGTGATCTATTTTTTTTTAAAAATCTATATTGAACCAGTCACATTTGAATACCATAACTCGTCTTCCATTAACGAATGCTACGTCCAAGACTCAACACACCATAATAATTTAATGGATCGTTTGTTGTTCTACCTTCGAAAAGAACCATAAGCTCACTATTATGCGTAGAACGACCCGAATCATACTTAGTGTGTGAAATCACATTTTAGTAACTACACATCCAGTAAAGAATCGACATAATGGTCTAGGTCCAATTGCCGTCGCATACAAATCGTCAGACCACTACAAGAAAATAGCTCTTCGGCGACGCGAGAATCGACGATAGAGGAAAAATCGGTCGCATTTGACTAGCAAATGCGACAGAAACCCACATCGTTGCATTTGCCTCACGCTAATGTGACAGAGTAGGTGATCTGTCACTTTATCTAAGCAAAACGGCGATGGAAGAAAAAAATTTGTCGCCTTCTCCCAAGGCAAAGGCGACAGAGTGCTGACTCTGTCGCATTTGGTTGAAATAAGAAAGTTTGAAATTGAGCAAAGGCGACAGATTCAGCACTCTGTCGCCTTTTCCTGGTATTTTCCCCCCAAAACCAATTTCGGCCGTATGAAAATGATTGGGCTTCTGCGACAGAGCCGCTACTCTGTCGCCGAAGCCCAACTATTTATTATTTTTTTAATGGGAAAATGCGACGAAGCCTTATTCCGTTGCATTTTCCCCCGATTATAGATTGCATAACTCACCATTTCCTCCCCAATTCTCCATTTATTCTCCAAATTTCTCCCAAAACCTCTCAAATATGCCACCCACATCACTGCCGCTTCCACCGGAAACCACCGCCTCTCTCTCATTTCTCAACCGCGACCTCCATCTCTCTTGAAAAGGTAAGATTATGTGTTTATTTCGTTTGAAATTCGTTTGAACTGCTATCTCATTGGTTAAATTCGTATCAAATTATAGATTATGTGTTTAATTTTGTTAGATTATGAATGAAATTAGTTTCATTCCTTAAGAATTAGGTTTTTGTTTTAGTTTTAGTCTTTAGTTTAGTGTTTTTATTTTTAGTTTTTATTTTTTAGAATTAGGTTTTTGTTTATAGTTTTAGAATTAAGTTTTAGGTTTTTATTTTAGTTTAGTTTTTAGAATTAGGTTTTAGGTTTTAGTTTTTTGTTTTTAGAATTAGGCTTTAGTTTTCATTTAGTTTCAAGTTTTACGATTACGAATAATTAGTTAATAGTTTTCGAATTAGGTTTTTGTTTTTAGTTTTTAAAATTAGGTTTTAGTTTTAATTTAGTTTTTAATTAGTTTTTAGTTTTAGCTTTATGAATTACCAGTTTCTAGTTTTTAGATTAGGAACTATGTATTAGTTTTTTGTTTTAAGACAATGAATTAGGTTTTTCGTTTTTAGTTTTTAGTTTTTAGCTTTCTGTTTTGAGATAAATTAATGTAGCACATTCTGATAAATTTGTTTACACAAATCATATGTAGGATTGTTCGTTAAAATAACAAAAAGAGTGTGCTACATTAATTTTGAAGAAAATATGAATAAACATTGAGTTAGAAATATGGACAAATTATCCTTTGAATACGCGGAAGATGTTAGACAGTTTTTAAGATTGGCTAAGAATCACGTGAATCGTGTTGGTCTACTTAGATGTCCTTGTAAGAAATGCATGAATAATTCATGGCATTCTATCGAAGACGTAGAACGACATCTGTTGATTCATGAAATGTTACCATTTTATGAGAATTGTGCATATCATAGTGAACATGTGGATTTATCTAGATTAGAACGTCAAAGACGGAGAGAGTTAGACTTTAGCCGAATTATAGAGGATCAATGAACCAATATTCATGAGTCTGTTGATCACAACAATGTCGATGCGAACATAATTGAAATGTTAAATGATATAAATCGCGAGAGTATTGAAATAGAAGATGTCGTTGAAAATGCCTGGACATTTGAAATTAATAATCCAAGCATTGGTGAGGAAAGCAAGCAAATGAAAAAATGGATAATATAATGAGGAAGAGTGTGAACAATTGTTCCCTGGATGTACGAGATTCTCTTTGTTACATTTTTTGGTCAAGCTTATGTACTTGAAGATCACTAACAAGTGGAGTGACAAATCATTCGATGAGCTGTTGAAGTTCTTGAACAATCATTTTCTGAAAGTTAATCTATGCATATCTTGTTCATTTTACGAAGCAAAACATAAATTGCGTGATTTAGGATTAACTTACGATGCAATTCACACGTACAAGTTCGATTGCATACTTTATAGGAATTAGTATAAAGACCTTGATCGGTGTCAGATATGTGATGAGTCTCGATATAAGGTAACAACACAAAAGGGACAAAAATTTCGCATGAAGTGTTGCGTCATTTTCCATTAATTTCAAAACTTAGGTGAATGTTTTCATCGAAACAAAACACTTCAGATATGAGATGACATAAAGAGAAGCGTAAGAGTTTGGAGTATTAAGACATTCAACCGATGTTGAAGGATGTAAACATTTAGATCGAGAATTTCCTGACTTCGCTTTAGATGCTCGAAATGTGCGCCTTGGATTATCTTCCGACAAATTCAACCCCTTCGGGAATATGAGTATTTCGTATTTCGTTTGGCCAGTCAAAATTGTACCGTGGAAATGCATGAAAGAAACTAATTTCATCATGTCTTTGCTAATTCTTGGTCCGAAATCTCCTGGGAAAGAGATTGATGTTTACTTACAACCTTTAATTGAAGAATTGGAGGAATTATGGAGTTATAAGGTTCCCATGTACAACGCTTTCAAAGAAAAAGAATTCAAACTCCATGTTGCTATCTTATGGACTATAAGTGATTTCCCAGCTTACGAAAATTTATCGGGATGAAGTACGAAAGGTTATCAAGCAACCCCTGTTTGTAAGGAAAAAACATCGAATGTTCAAATTAAAGGGAAAATTTTCTTATACTGAGCATCAACGTTACCTACAATGAATCATTCTTGACGCAAAAATAAACTTTTTAATGGAAAGTCTGAACTTTTCGAATCTCCTTAATCATGAGATGAGGAAGAGATTTTTGACCAACTAAGTACCATTAATTTTTCATTTTTAAGTAAACATCCATCGAAACAAGTTAAGAAAAGAAAAAGAAGCTCATATAACAATTGTAGGAAAAAAGTATATTCTTCGAGCTACCATACTGGTCAAAATTATTAATACAATATAAGTTAGACGTGATTCACATTGAAAAAAAAGTGTGCGACAACTTGCTTGGAACCATATTGAATATTAAAGGAAAGACTAAAGACACATTTAATGCTCGATTGGACTTTCTAGATCTTAAAATACGAAGAGATTTACACTCGAAGAGGTTAGGTGACAAGTTAGTGAAGCCGCACACCACTTATACTCTAACAAGTTCAGAGAGATTGGAATTTTTAAACTTCATAAAAATCAGTTAAATTTCCTGATGGATTTGGATCAAACATTTCTCGATATTTGAGTTTGAATGAAGGAAAGTTGAATGGTTTGAAAACACACGACTGCCACATTTTGCTTCAACGACTAATCTATGTTGGTGTTCGAAAATATTTACCGAATGATGTAAGTACTACTATTACTTAGTTCTGTGGGTACTTCTCAGATTTATGTTCGAAGACCTTACGTGTAAGTGAGTTGGATCGGGCTACAAAATGACATAATAATAATTCTTTGCAAATTGAAAAAAATCTTCTCACCAGCATTTTTCGACATAATGGTTCACTTTGTTGTTCACTTGCCGTATGAATGTAAGGTTGTTGCGTCAGTTAACTACAGTTGGATGTACCATTTTGAAAGAAGTTTAGGTACTCCTAAGGCTCATATGAGAAACAAAGCGATGGTAGAAGGTTGTATAGCAGAAGAATATGTGATGAATGAATTTTTAAACTACTGTTCGTCCTATTTTAACGAGATGGAGACTAGGCTAAATGGAACGGTTAGGAATGAAGATACTAATATGAATATCGAAATATGGTGAGTATGAGGTCTACAGACAAAATGTCCGTCCATTATGCATGGCAACAAATCTGACGTTGAATCCATTGGATAAGAATAGGCTGCATTGGTATGTTATAAATAATTGTGATGAAATACGTACTTATTTGCGCCAACATCTACAATTGATTCGACCAACTGTTCGAACATCCGATGAACTATATAAAAAACACGAACAAGAGTTCCCTGAGTGGTTTAGAAAAGAAGTTCTTGAATTACGAAAGAATGACAATAAGTGTAATGATTTATACGCAATGGCTATGTCGCCTAATTCACTTTACTGCTCATATACACAACTTGTATAGTGAATAAAGTTTGTTATAATACAATAACGAATGATGTTGGTCATGTTACACAAAATAGTAGCATAATGGTTGAAGGTGAAGGTGATAGTTCTGATGGCTTGAACAACTTTCACGATGTACTTACTAAAGTCTTAGAAGCTTCATTCGTGAGTGCGAGAAAAGTGATGATGTTCAGATGTGATTGGTTCAAGACAAAAAAAAAAGAAAGGAAGATATCAAATTCATTTTGGGATAAGAACGATCAATACATCACAATATTGGTTTAAAAATGAGCCATTCATCCTAGCTAACCAAGCGAAACAAATTTTCTATATAGACGATCCGAAACATGGAAAAGATTGGAAAGTTGTGCAATTAGTCTCCAATAAAAGTTTGTGGGATGTCCCTGAGATGGAAAATAATGAAGTTGGAGAAGGACTAATTGATCATCAGGAATGCATAGTAAGTGAAGGCAGAAATAGAGTGGACGAGTATTTAGAAGACAATTTGATATGTCGATTCGATGTTGAACCAACAATAATGGAGCAATCTGTGAATGATGATGAAGAACATGAAAAGAGATTTATTAATGGCGAAGACCAAGATGATAGCGTCGATAGTAAAGATGAAGACTAAGTGTTAGTTTAATTATTTATTACATTCTCTATACATTATTTCAATTTGACTTTTGAATACACTACTTTTAATAATTGCACGTTATCATTACGCCTAATACATGTAGACATCTTACTGACTCAGTTTTTGACAAAATCGAAGGTAATACAGATCTTGATTTCGTACCTGCTACAGTCGCTACTCAATCTGGTACTCAGGCTGGAGGTAAGATCGAGTTCTTATAAATTTTATATATGATGTTAAAATGTTTCCATCTCATAGTCCAATTTTCGGATATAGGTAGTAGTAGCAGTAGTACTACTCGATACAGAGGACCGTCAAATGGTGAAAACTTGAACAAAAGGGTCGCTAAGGAGGGGCGGCTAAAAGTTCAATTTAGTGAAGAGAACCAGAAGGTAGTTGGAAAGAACACCAACGCACTGAGCAACCAGGTTGGAGTACTGGTTCGACAGTCCTTTCCGGCGTGGGCAGCAGATTGGTCGCAAATCACACTGGCAGAAAAGGAATTTGTAAAACAAAACCTCTTGGTAATTAATCCTTACATTTACATGAATAGGCCCCACTATACTGTAAGCGATATACAAGACTTGCACTACTTGTGCAATAAGTGGGCGTCTCAGCAATGGGAAGCAAAACACGAACGAGGAGTTAAAGCAAGAGCCGCCCTGCCATACAACCACCAAGCAGGGCCTAAATCGTTCGTATCTATTATCGAAGAGGTACAAACCTCTTCTTTCTTTCTTAATACGTGTTTATAATTGATTTCTTTAATATAAAAATACCTTTTTTGAATTTAGAGAGTCGCTGCTGGACATGATCACATTGGTCTCGTTGACGCATTCAAGGAATTTCGTTGCAAAGATGAAAATGGTGAATGGATTAATGATGAAGCGAGGGAGAGATATGTAAGTTATGAACTTAATTATTAAATTAAAGTGATTTTATTTCAGGGGCGCCACTAACATAAAGTAATTTCTGTGTTATGTAGGAGAAGATTGATGCATTAAAGGAATCATCAATTGCATCAGGGACCCCATTAACACAGGAAGCAATATGCGAAACTGTGTTAGGAAGACGAGTGAATAGCATAAGAGGCATGACGTACTTGCCACCTGAGAAACGAGGAAGAACTTCTTCTTCCTCTTCAGCTAGTACTACATCTCAACGAGATCCTGAAACTGAGAGGCTATTATTGAAGAACATGCAACTGAAGGAAAAGGTCAATGAGTTGACCGAAAAGCATGATATGATCATAGCCAACCAAGAAATGATGAACCCCGCACTAGAGGCAATGCAGATGATGATCGGGACGGTGCTAGACCATCTAAGTGAAAGGTACACAATATTCTCAACTTATCTTAACTTTCTTTTCACATAAGTCCTAAGAATGATGCCTATCCTGCAACAAAGTTAGCCATTATTCGAACATCGTTTCTATGAATTATGTGTTGTGGCTATCCTGCAACAAAGATAGCCACTAATTGAAATGAATTTAACTGCTTTTGACAGGTTTTGTTTTCGGCAATATGAAAATACGCAGTTATGTTGCCCGATTTTCTTTAGAATTGATTCCTTTAAGTTTTTGTGAACTCTAATTCAAATTCTTGTTTATTGTAGAGATACGATGAGTTCGTTGCACCACCATAAGGAAGGACTTGTTCGACGTCTACCAATTCGTCATGTTTCGTATAGGGATAGTTCTTCATCTTTCGGTTAGGGTTCTTTATTTTTCTTTCAGTGTTTCTGTTATGGATTGTATTAAGCATATGTAATTTTGTTATGAATTCTATTTTCTTCTATATATATATATGATGATGATGATGGACGTTTACCTTTCATCATGAATGTTTGAATTCTACAATTTCATTTTTTTTTTATTAATGTCTTAGAATTTGTGTTTTATAATTTGAACGTTCAAATGACTCAATGATTTCCAATTAAAGACATAATTTCAAGGATTTGCAACTATAAACAACCATTTTAAAAGATTTATCGGAAAAAAACAAAACAGAGAGCAAATGCGACGAAGGTTTGCGTCGTCGCATTTGCCATCTACATCGACAGAAGAATACACTGTCGCTAGTGGTATGCAAAGGCGACAGAATCGACCTTCGTCGCCTTTGCCTTATTCGCCGATAGAGAAAACTTATGTAGCCCGTGAAGAGAAAATCTGACGAAAGAAAAGTCTTCGTCGCAATTGGCTTCGTCGACGAGGCAAATGCGACGAAACTGGCAATGTAAAGCTCTCTGTCGCTGAAGCCAAATGCGACAAAATTTGACCCCTTCCGGCGATAGAATGCTCCGACGTTGAAGGGGTGATTCCTTGTAGTGGACGTATTCCCATTGTTATGCGATAATCAAACTTTTGATTAATTTAAACCAATTTGGGAATTCACGTTCATGTTTTTTATATAGATCTTTGGGATTTTGCATACCATGACGAATTAACTCCAAATGTCTCACAATATATGTGCTAATTTCTTCACAATTATTAAGTATATACCAATATATCCTTTTAATTTCTGTTGGACTTAAGGTTATTGGTTTGACCCTCCTAACGATCGAGCATTTTGTCTGTATACTATGTATTCTCCATGAACGTCGTCGTCTAGATTTAGGTCATCATTTCGTTCGTCTCTGTTTAACCTTCTTTCAATACTAGTTAAATATAAGGAACAAAAATTGATAGCCTCATTCAACATATATCGTTCTACTATTCACCCTTCTGAGCGTGCTCTATTTTTACAAATCGCTTATACGTACCCAAACTTCTTTTGAAAGGGTACATCCAACTATAATGAATTTGTCCTACTACTTTACATTCGTAAGGTAAATGGACGATCAAGTGCACCATAACATCAAAAAAGGCCGATGGAAAGATTTTCTCAAATTTGCATAGTATGATTATGATGTCAGATCGTAACCGATCTAATTCGCTGATGCGAAAAGTTTTGCAACATAGTTCCTTAAAGAAAGCACAAAACTGGACAACTGTAGTTGCCACATCTTTCGAAAGAAACTTTCTAACCCCAATGGGTATAAGTCGTTGTAGCAAAATATGACAGTCGCGTGTCTTCAACCCAAAGAACTTTCCATCTCCACATCGACTAATGTTGGACAATGTAAATAATCTTTGTACTTATTTCGATAGAGTATTCAACCATACTTGCAATCATGAATTGATACGTAAGTCAGCCCCATTCACGTGATGTTCGATTTGCCTCGTAAAATGAAGCAGGTATGCATGCATTGATTGAAGTGAATACATCTTTTAGAAATTTTAACAACTCATCAAACGATGTATTACTCCAATTGTTAATTTCCTTCATGTGCATCAATTTCACTAAAAAATTTAACGTGGAGAATTTTGTGTGGGATACAATTCTTCATTTGCTTGTTTGAACAAATTATCAAATGATGTTGATCCCTCATTTCCTAAATCCGTTATTGAATCGACATTCTCAAATGTCTCTTCTATATCAGCATTGGACTCAATCGTTTCACAATTAATATCATTCAACATTTCTCTAATTTCATCATTCTCATCGCGATCAATATTGTCGTAAGTGTCTGACATATTGTTGACCGTCGATATAACTCTATGATATTGCTCGGGTCTAGGGATATTGATAGGTTCTCCATGGTACACCCAATGAGAGTATGAGGCTAACATTCCGTGCGTAAAAAGATGGCGTTCAAATCCACTTATGGGTTGATGAAACACGTTCATACACTTCCTACAAGGACACTTAGTTTGCCCCAATCGATTCGCATACAACTTTGCAATTTCTAAAAACTGTTTCACTTCGTCAGCATATTCATGAGACAATTTGTCCTTGTTCTTGATTCAATCCCTTTTTATCATCTTTTGTCCACCCTTAATTCACTCTTCGTTCTATAATCCTACATGTTTTGAACGAGTGATTAGTAACACCTATTTAAAACTAAATCTAGAATGGTATAAGATATGATACTGTTTCTGAAAAGTAAATTTTATATTGTTTTATTTCTACTTAAAAAAAGTAGCTTCAATTAAGATATTAATGGTACAAACATAGTATAAGATATGATACTTATTTTTAATTTCATTTCATTTGGTTGGACTACTCAACATCTAAATTATATTGGATTAAGGGAAATTGTATTAGATTGACTATTTTCATTAAATAATTATTTTCTAGATTTTATAATCTTGTAAGTTTTCTTTTTACTAATAACCACCAATTAAGTGATAGTATATATAACAATGCCTAAAACTATTTGCAAATACAATTTACTCCTGCACCAAAGCTCACCACTTCACAAGTTAAAAGTAATTAACTAAAATAAATACACAGAAGAAGAGGAAAACACATTCTTGCAGAGGAATTTGGTTCTTGATGCAACTTACACACTTTTCACCTACGACCCTTCAAATCACCAATATAAATTTCATCATTCCACCATAAACTATGAGCAGAAACAACACTTGAAAGAACAAAATAACATTAACAACAATAGGCCAAAACAATGAAGAAACACGAAAGCAACAAATAACGCTAAAGAGAAGGAAAGAAACAAGAGGATGGATTTCAAAAAAAAGTATTAAGTTAAATTGTGTTTGATGGACAAACTTATGTTGGATTAAGTTAAGTTAGTTATTGTTTGGAGGGCAGGTTAAGTTAAGATGTGTTATAAAATCATGCTCAAGAAAAACCTCAGTTAAATTAAGATTTTTGTTGTAAAATATTTATATTATTTTTTAATAGAAATTTAAAATACTATTTATCATTCATCGATTGTTCATGGTTCATTTGTTTCGTGGGCAGGTTAAATTACGATGTGTATAATCTCGTATACTTCAAATAAAATTTGAACACAACTCATTTGAATAAGTTGTTTAACATTAATTAGAGATTGAAAATTCAAATCCATGACATCTAGAACATAAATAACATTATGTCAAACAGTTCTGCATAATAATTAGAGATGAGTGAATTCAAACTCATGACTTTGGCAATGGTCATATATTGTATAATGATAACGCGGTTATGTTCATGTGACATTAATTTCACATAAAAAACTCAAATTAAAACTGTTTTTTGAAGTTAGAGAGACTAAATTGAAAAACACAATGAAGATGCTTTTGCTTAATTTAGCTTTTGCCACAATTATTTCAAATCTATCGCTTAAAGTTGGTATAATGTTGCTTAATTAGTTATTTTTTTATGATTTGGTGGTCGGTTGTTGTATATAATCTTTAAATCTTAGATAAATGAGAGTCAAAATGAAGAAGGGTATTATAATAATTTTGTTAGCTATCAAGCACCCTTCATTTTCTTGGTAAGTTTTAATATAGTTTTAATTTTTAGATATCACTTTTTATCACTTAATTAAGGAAAACTCTAAGTAAAATTGAATTTTGCTTTCATTGTTTTTTATAATAATGAAATTCGAGCTTCTTTCCATTAGATTAATAATTGATTTCACTTTATATTTGAACATATCATATCATCTCAAATCACAACTATTTTCATTTAACTACTAAATTCTTAATAATAATAATAAACACTTAAGCCTCAAATTAAATCTACAAATAGTTTAGGTGAAATGAAAAGAGTAAAAAAAAATTGGGATTTTTTTAAAGACTATACTGATGGTTTTAACAATCTTCGGCAAAGGTCTTCCTTCCGACACTTTAAAAAATGTTGTTAGAAAATGACTCGAACGATGAGGGGTCCCCCCTAGCTGATTCGAGAAGTACACTCCTACGATAATTCTCGTAGAGCACATCTTGATGGAAATTCAAGATAAAGGGGAGCTGAAGTGGCCAAGCCGGATTAGGGCAGGGTATAACAAAAGAAATATAGGCAAGTGCTACCTATTTCACAGGGACCATGGCCACGCTACTTCGAACTGCTACGACCTGAAGGAGTCCATAGAGTCCCTCATTCGAAGAGGACGACTGGACAAGTACGTGGGAGAGGGTGAAAAAGTGTCTAAGTCCCCTAGCAAGAGAAGGGGAAGCGAAAAGTCATCACCGACACCGGAGATCAGAACTATCATCGGAGGGCCGGCTAGTGGAGGGTCCAACCGAAGTCGGAAGGACAAAGTGAGGCAGGCCAGAGGCACCATAAGGGGCGAAAAAGTGCGTATAATGGAAGTAGTGGACGATCAACTCAGCTTCACTACTGCTAAGGTTGCAGTAGTGCACCAGTCGCACAACGGCGCCTTAGTGGTGTCCCTGACCATATCCAACATTCGCGTCAGAAGGATCCTCATCGACGAAGGCAGTTCAGCGGATGTGCTGTTACTAAAGGCTTACGACACCATGAAGCTGGGAAGGGAAAGACTTAAGCTGAATTCGACGCCCTTAGTCGGATTTGGTGGAAGCACTCTAATTCCGGAAGGATCAGTCGAACTCCCAGTAACCTTTGGCGAAAGGGACAACATAGTTCTGCACTTCGTCAATTTCTTGGTGGTGAACGACGATTCTGCCTACAATGCAATATTGGGAAGGCCCATGATTCATGGGTTAAGGGCTGTCGCGTCAACTTACCACCAGGTAGTGAAATTCCCTACTCCTACGGGGCGTGGTAAAGAGTCCCTGAAGTAAAAGGCTGTTAAAATGGGACCAATTATAGGTGAGGTTGTTTAAGGAACAACACCTGTAGGAGGTACAAGTCAAGTAAGTATTCATGTCCCAAAGCGCCAAGACCAATGCTTTGACAAAGTCAGAGGCCGCATGGGAAGCTTAGACGGACAAGACCGTGCCAGTAGAGATCCTAAGCAAGCCTAGCATCACTACCAAGCCGTTGTACGAAGTTAGCGAGGCAACCCCTATCTCGCCAGCAATGTGGATGACCCCCTTCCTTGAATACTTAAGGGAGGGGAAGTTGCCAAACGACAAAAAGGACGCCCGACGATTTAAGTCCAACACTTCCAGAGCCAGCCGTCCAAGGTCTTAACCAGCAAGTGTTGTGGGCGAACTGCACTACATGTAGGACGTCAACGGGCGAAACCTCCTACTCGTTAGCCTTTGAGGCGAGAGCAGTGATTCCGGTCGAGGTAGGACTTTCATCCCTGCGCGTAGAGTCTTTTAACCAAACTCAAAATGACTGGTAGCGGCGGATGAGTCTAAATCTCATGGAAGAGGAAAAGGACGCAACCCAAATGAGGGTGGCGCTGTACAAAGGCCTCATTGCCAAGTACTACAACTCCCGAGTCAAGGCAAAACGCTTCCAAGGTGGCAACTTAGTGCTGATAAGGGTGATTTCAGACACCAAAGAACTCAAGAGTGATGTCCTGAGGCCAAATTGGGAAGGACCATACCAGGTCGCCAAAGTGGCACGCCCAGGCACCTACTACCTCGAGGGCATGAGCAGAATAAGATCCTCCATCCTTTGAGTGCAGAATACTTGAAAAAGTACGTCCAGTAGAATGTTGATCAAGTTGTTAATGAATAAAGTGCTATTTTCTCATTCTTTTAAAAAACTGTCTTAATTTAAGTATAATGATTCTATTGTCATAAACTTAAATTGGGGGTAAGTAAGATTGAGAGAAAAAAAATCAAGAGCTTTTATTCATTCAAAGTTCAAAATTTCTTGGGTTACAACCTAGAGGAACGATAAAGACTACAAAATAAAATGCTTCGAGTAAAAGGAAGGCAACGAAAAAATCATCAAGGCCGCCCCGAAGTTGCGCCTACTAGAGGTTGGTTGGTTGGTTGAGCCCGGCTTGGGCAGAAGTTATCATAACTGGAAGGGCCCGACTTCTTTCAGGCATGTCTTGGAAGGGGCGAGAGTAATAGCAAGCGGCGCGGGCCGGATCACTTGAAAGTCCGGGTTCGAAGGCTGGCAAGAAAAGGTCGTCGACTTTTTTCGTAGTGCTGAAGCAAAGAGATCGAAAAAGGGGAAGGTGGTTGCCATAGTTAACTCCCTCCTGAATTCGGTCCAGTTCCCAGCCAATGGCAGCCTCATCGGTGTTGTTCTCCAAAATTGCTAAAGCAGAAGAGTTTTTTACGAGTTTAACCAAGTAAGAGGCATTCTTCAGCTTTCCTTCAGCAGAAGCCAATACTTGGCGAAGGCGACCAATGGTAGACATGTCCTTTTGGCATGTGCAGACAGCAAGACTTTAGACCGCTTTAGTGGAAGTCTGAAAGTCGACTAATGCAGCTTTGGAAATTTGCTGAGCTTCTCGAGCCTGTCCCAGCTCCCACTTATGCTTCTCAAAGTTAGTGGACAAAGAAGAACAGGTGTGACGCAAGTCCTCAGAAAGGTGAGGGAAGCCGAGGCAAAGTGCACGAAGGCCTGCAAGTACAAAGGTAACAAGTTAACTTACATACATAGATAGATGTGTGGCTATAAAGAAGAGGAATACATCAAAAGCAACAAAGTCATCTAGTGCAGTACCATCTGGAACTAGGCCTACTGAGTCTTGCTTGGACAAATTTGGTCCTAGATGGAAGAGTCTGAACCAAGAGGTCATTCTCATACGCACCTTGGGAGAGGCGAAAGTCATGAGCAACCTGCATTAAACCACCAGGAAGTCCAGACTCGAAGGCTGGTAAAGAAGGGTCAGCGACCTCTACTGCTGTGGTTGCGCAAAAAGGCTTGGAGAAAGACAAGGGGGTACCATGGGTAACCCATCATTTAATTCGGTATGCGCCCAACCGGTAGTAGCCGCGCTAAAGTTGTTCTCCAAGGTTACAAAGGCATGAGAGCTTTTCAACTAAGTTGACTAAGTACGAGGCATCTTACGGCTTCACTTTAGCAGAAGTCAAACTCTTGACAAAGCCGAGCGAGGGTAGATGAGTCGTCCTTGTAAGTTCAAGCGATAAGACTTTGGACCGCCTTAGCGGAAGTCCAAAAGCTAGCCAAGGCGACCTCAGCAACACCCAGAGTCTCACGAGCATGGGCTAAGTCCTAGTTAAATTGATCGATGCTAGAAGACCAAGAGGAGCGCGTATGGCGCAAGTCCTCTCGAAGGTACCAAGAAGTGGAAGCAAGGTGCAGAAAGACCTGCCATCCAAAAGCTACAAGTAAGCGGGTAGTCTTTTGAAGTAAGGTCCACCATACCAGTGATGGAAGTCCTAAAAGTAGGGGAGGGAGATCCCGACCACTAAAGAAGCCTGCAGGTTGTGTGGACTCCAAAAAATACGTCCAAGTGTCGGAAGCCACCTACGACTACCGAAACCTTATGCCGAGTCATCTTTTAAAAAGAGGAGGCTAAGGTGGTGGACTCAGTCTCGTAATTAGACGAAGGGTCCATAAGAGCCAAAGTAAAGGATTATCTACGAATAACAAAGTTAGGAAAAAAATGCTAGTCCCAGCCAAAGGAGCCTAAGGAACCTTCAAGTTTCAAAAAGCGGTGAAACGGGCGAGACTTTTATAAAAAGTACCTAAGTAGCCTAAAAGTTTCAAAAAGTGATGAAAGGCAAGACTATTATAATAGTGCCTAAGTAACCTACTACTTTCAATAAGCGATTGGGCGGGCGAGACTTTTATAAAAAGTAAAAGAAGCAAGTGCCTAAATTAATCTTCACAGTCCGGCAAGCTCGAAAATGAAGAGTGGGGGTAATGTTATAAGCTAAAAATATTAAAAAACAGGCTGAAGAGATTGGGACCCGCACGAAGGACAAATAAGCCAACGTCGACCCCTAGGGGTCGCCCAAGTCCATTGCCGACCACCACGGGGTCGGCTAACACCTTTGCCGACCCTCCGAGGGTCGACCACGCCATTTTCGCCCCCTCAGGGGTCGGCCAACACCTTCGCCGACCCCCGAGGGTTGGCCTCGCCATTTCCGATCCCCCGGGGGTCGGCCAAATGGAGGCCACGACCCCCAAGGGTTGGCCGAGACCATACCGACCCCCCGGGGTCGGCCAAGGAAGGCCTTGACCCCCTGGGGTCGGCCCTTGCAGCCTCACCCTTCTCGAGTCCGGCAACGAGTAGGTCAATCCAAGTAGATTGGCCGTGGAGGTCAGGACTCTCAGAAGAGTCGACCGAGTCCAAGTAACGTTTGGAGCGCTGCACCCCGTGGCGTCGCCCGTTACAATGAGTAGGTCAATCCGGGTGGATTGGCCGTGGAGGTCAGGACTCTCCGAAGAGTCGACCGAGTCCAAGTAACGTATGGAGGCGCTGCACCCTGTGGCGTTGCCCGTTACAACGAGTGGGTCGGCCTGATGAAGTCGGCTGTGGAGGTGAGGACTCTCCGAAGAGTCGACCAAGTCCAGAATCAAGACCGTTACACCTCTCAAGGGTAACGGTCAGGAGTTACGCCGGTATTCATACCCGGCTTAATGGCGGACGTTTCCAACGGCGACCATTAGCGATTACGAGACCAGCTGCTATAAAAGTCAAGTCATTTCTCCCTTTCAAGGGACAGATCCGAAGCTAAGTACTCTTAAGCCATTCTTAGTATTGTAAACTATTCCCCTAAATTTCGTTTCTGACTTAGTCATTGGAGGCCTTGCGGCTCACACCACACCGGTGTGCCTAGTTTTGCTTTTTTGCACGACTTTTCGTCCGCAGTTAAACAAATTTACTGTGGATAACCGTTGACCATTTTTCGACATCAACAATATACATTAAAAATTTTATTTCATCTAATAATTAAATAAAAATATTAATCAAATATTAAACTACATTTAATAATACAAATTCATAATCACAAAAAACTAGAAATAACGAAATGTTATTTTGAGTGGTTTTGAAATAATGTGTTGTATTGAGTCAATAAATAGAAGAAGTTATTTTGAGCAATTGAAATGTCGCCTCGTAATAACAACGTTTTTAATGAATTTGGACATTGCACATTTAAAAGTTTCAACTAAAATATATAAACAAAAAAAAGTAGACGAATTATATATTTACTTGTTGGGATACATTTTTTTCTCATCAACGGGGAGAAAAAAAACGATAATAAAGATACAACTGCAGTTGAAAATTAAAGCAATTTTAATCGAACGAATCTTGTAGAATTTAGTAATTATAAGATTACTCGTTTGAATTTCTTCGCAATATTGTTAAAATATAAAAAAAAAAATTAGGCAAACTTTGGGCCTTCCCGCTTCCTGGATTCAGGAATTTCACCTACGCCCGCCAACATAAGAAAACGAAACACAATTTAAACTCCGAAAGCACAATCCCGAGGAACTTCACACGGATCCAAATTATAAACCGTTGATTGGTAGACAGATCCAACGGACAAAATATTTCCAGCTAAATTTCAAGATCAGACCTCGAATTTGCATTTCTATAAATTCGCCTAATCGCGAAAATTCATAGCATCATTTCCATCTTCCAAGACAGAAGCTGGTAATATTCAAGACAAATCAAGAACAATGTCTGGACGTGGAAAGGGAGGCAAGGGATTGGGAAAGGGAGGAGCAAAGCGTCATAGGAAGGTTCTGAGAGATAACATCCAAGGCATTACAAAGCCTGCAATTCGTCGTTTGGCCCGTAGAGGTGGCGTTAAGCGTATCAGTGGATTGATCTACGAAGAAACCAGAGGTGTTCTCAAGATCTTCCTCGAGAATGTTATTCGTGATGCTGTTACCTACACTGAGCACGCTAGGAGGAAGACGGTGACTGCCATGGATGTTGTCTATGCCTTGAAAAGGCAGGGTAGGACTTTGTATGGTTTCGGAGGTTAGATTTAGGGTTTAATTTGATTAATGATTGTAGATTTTATCTTTTGATCTTGACTTCAATGAACTTGATGAAATATTCATATTCATGAAATGAAATTACGCGTTATTGGTTTCTCTCATCTTAGACAGCTTTGATTCTTATTTAGGTGTATAAATTCCTTAATTGTTTGGTTTTTTAATGCTATATAATTTCGAACACTTATTGTCTGATAGAATGTACGTGGTATCTTGTTTTCTCGGCACGAAGATTGAGCTATTAAACTGTGCTCATTGTTAATGCCCCAATTAATATTCCGAACTTCTCCATTCTTCCTAATGATCAAGATTAGATTCGGAACTTGTAACTATTAATCTTTTTTTTATATAATTTTTTTAATAGAACGCTCATAGAATCAAGAAACAGTTTTTCTAAATCTTGAACATTGATATCGAATGAACTATTTGTTTATATTCTGAACTTGGGACTGTTCAGAAATTGATTATCATAATATTGAACCCTAAGTTCCAAAATTTTCGTTGGAGAATGGCTACTAGTAACTGTGTCAGCTAGATTATTATGTTATTCTGCTTGAATGGTCATCTAAATTTCGTTGTTTCATGAACAAAGTATTCTTGGCTTAACAATTCATGGGGGGAATCCTACCCGACACTGAATAGACGAAGTGTCCTTAATTGCTACTGTTCCTTACGTTTGAGGCTTAATGTATGGATAGTACAGGGTTGATATTTTAATTCCTTCTATGGCAACTGTTATTTCGAACTGCAGGACAAAGAATGGCCTTTCTATTACCGCCTCCTTTGCTTAGTTCTAAACGTTTTCTAGTGATTATGGGTTTTACATGTCTTGCCACCTTAATATGTCTCCTCAGACGTCTTTTTATAGGTAAGTAGGATTGAAGATGATTATTTGCTATAGCAGACTGTCATGAAGCTGAAGATTTTGAAAACTTTGGATTTCAAGCCATTATAAAACTGTGCATTTTATTTGTAATCAGTTACCAGGTAACAATTCTTTGTTCTTATTCGTTGTATTTCTGTTAATTTCCCGTCCCCTTTTTAGTTTTTCAAGTTCGGTTCCGGTATTTGTGAAAATCATGCAAGGTGCTGACTTGTTCCCCTATTCTATGTCATTTGCTGCATGTAAATTTAAATAGAGATAGTAATTCAAGATCTCATGCCTCATTTTTAATCTGTCTGATTTGCCCACGACGATCACTGCTTATATCTTCTTTCTCAATGAACATTACTTACAACTTTACTGAGTAATTGACGCCGCTTTAAGTCTTCTATAAGAAACACATTTGAGATATTGTGGTTTTCTTGTGTTGTGAATTTTCATTGTACCAACTTAGTGAGAGTTAACCTGACATTCTTTTAGTTATAATTTACTTTTTTGTTTTTTGAAAAGAAAACCATGAAGAGCGCGAGGGACTCGATTGGAAGGACCCATGTATGAAGGAAAGGAAGAGAGTATCAGGAACAAACAATTAGTAGCAAATGTGCACGCATCTTTTTACAAAGGGGTACACCAACGGGGAGATAGAATCATGAGGATATTTTCTTGTAGTTTTTGGCGTTTTGTTATGGTTTTATTGCTGAGTTATCATCTCTTGCATTTGTAGGTTGTGGCATCAGGATTAAGCTTGTTTCGTGTTCAATCAGCCAGCAAGGAGGAGACAGTGAGAAGAAGCCATCAAGTTCGAAATATAGGAATGTAAGGTAAGAGTGCTGCTGCCCATTCTTCCATTTCCTCATCTTGGAAACTTGTTAAAAAACGTTTTCAAGTTGCGCTTCTTCATATTCCACAATTCCTGTACAACAGCGTGCGTTCATAAGGCAAGATCTAAAGCCAAGGATGTATTCAGAAGTGAGTATTTGCACTATCACCCACTTGGAATAAACTTGCTTCATGTAAAGCAAAAGAAAAGATAAAGAACTAGGAAAACAGATGTAGCTAGCAATCCGGAAGAATCAAGGTGCAGCC
>JBBMEG010081028.1:0-10431 GCA_037832605.1 Cyclanthera cordifolia
CCAGCAGAGGGAGAGATTTTTTTGTTTTTTTGGTTTTGTTTTTGGTTTTGAGAATGTCTGGACCCTTGGGTTGGTTTGCCAGACCGTGTGGGTTTTTTTTTTTTTTTTTTTTTTTTTTTTTTTTCTAATTGCTTTGATTTGTTTTTTTTTCTTCTTCTTCTTTTGACCTTGTGGATTATGTTTGTTTTTCAATTTGGGGGTTTTAATTGCATTTTGAAGTTATGATGGGTTTGGTTTGGTGTTTGTGTTTGCTTCATAATTGGGGTTTCACGGCTGAGGAGCGGGTGAAATTAAATTGAATTACGTTAATTGAGGAAGGGACCTGTTTATGGTGGGGACATTCGTGCATAATTCGCAATACACGTCTAGGAGGATTTATTTTTGTAATTCTACTCGTGGGTTCTGTTCTTGAAGTGAAATCGCCCTAGATCGTCATTGTTTCGTCTTATTCGTAAACTTTGGTTTCTGATCGAAGTTAACGATTGTCAGGAAGATAGAATGTTCACTATCAGGCTTGGTTCCTGTGAAGTTTGACTATTTAAGCTGTAAGGAATTCCTCCGGTCTAGCTGCCTTCATTTGGATTTAGATAATTCCTAATTCCATATACAGACTAAATTACTATTTATCTTGGCTGTTCAGTTTATAGGGTAAAATTGGATGAAAATGATGGCATCTTGTTTGGAGCTAACTTCACTATGTATGTATTTT
Source organism: Cyclanthera cordifolia (assembly GCA_037832605.1). NCBI lineage: Eukaryota > Viridiplantae > Streptophyta > Magnoliopsida > Cucurbitales > Cucurbitaceae > Cyclanthera > Cyclanthera cordifolia. Next base: position 710 of record JBBMEG010081028.1, read on the forward strand.
CAAGATGATGAAGTTTTATCGTGTTAGTGGCTGGAGTTTTATTTCTCTCCCGCAAAGGATCTCGTAGTCACCACGACACATAGTTAATACCTGTTTAAGAATAACTATATGGTGAGATTTTGATTTAAGTGTCAATCATCTGTTGGAAAAATGCTTTCATGTGTTAGGTTAGGTAGGAAGGTCAAAATTGGCATTTGAAGTAGTTAATTGGCTGGAGGTCTCTGCATTTTTTCTTGTTCAGTCTCGTCAAAATTTGGTGTTTGTACACTCTTATTTATGCATTGTTGTAAATGGTAGGCTTCGAGGGTTTCTCTGGTAGCGATGAAAGAAAAGAAAGGAAATCTGATTTTGAAAACTCAGAGGATGAAAGGAGGACTAGAATTGGGTCTATTAAGAAGAAAGCACTAAATGCATCTTCCAAATTTAAACACTCTCTCAAAAAGAAGAGCAGTAGGAGAAAAAGTGATGGTCGGGTGAGTTCTGTTTCTATCGAGGATGTTAGGGATGTTGAGGAGCTGCGGGCTGTTGATGAATTTCGTCAAGCATTAATAATGGAAGAACTACTGCCAGAAAAACATGATGATTATCACATGATGTTGAGGTGTGTAACCTTTTTATTGTCCTGCAAATTTTTGTGCTTCTTAATTTTTCTGGTCCTCTTTTCCTTCATTTTATTGCTAATTACATGGTTATGTGGAAAAGAACAAAAGATCAGATTAAATTATTGTAGAGTTCATAAGTTCAAAAGAATTATTTTAATTATATTTTTGCCCTTTGGCTCACGTAGGATTGTAAGAGCCTTGTGCTTCGAACCCATGAAGCTTTTGTGCCTCAGAAAAACAATGTTCCAACTTCTTGATTTCCTGATTTTTTGAAGTTCTTTTCCTATGACAAGCTGCACAAGTTTAATGTATTGTTTTCAGGTTTTTAAAAGCTCGGAAATTTGATATTGAGAAAGCTAAGCATATGTGGGCTGATATGCTTCAGTGGAGGAAGGAGTTTGGCGTTGACACAATAGGAGAAGTAAGTACTGGTCACTTGTTTTATTTCTTTTATTTTTTGTAAGAAAATTCTTTATCCTTATTATTGCTGGCAACTTTCCCCAGGACTTTGAATTCATAGAGAAAAATGAAGTTCTGAGATACTATCCTCATGGTTATCATGGGGTAGATAAAGAAGGAAGACCTGTTTACATTGAAAGGTTGGGGAAAGTGGATCCAAACAAACTTATGCAAGTGACGACTCTGGATCGATATATAAAGTACCACGTGCAAGAGTTTGAGAAGAGTTTTGCTATCAAGTTTCCAGCGTGTTCTATTGCTGCAAAGAAGCACATAGATTCAAGCACCACAATCTTAGATGTTCAAGGCGTGGTATGTTTGTTTTAGATGTTATTGTTATTTATTACCGGATTGGTTTATGATTAAACCATTCAAATTAATTTGGCTTTTCCACTTTTTTTCCCCCTTTTTAGGGCCTTAAGAATTTCACCAAGTCTGCTAGGGAACTCATCATGCGGCTGCAGAAAGTTGATGGTGACAATTACCCAGAAGTAAGCAACTATTTTTTTTTTTGTAATTACATGACAACATAAGAAACATATATAATATTTTCAATATTGAATCGAGTTACATCATTGAAATTTTTGCTATTGTGAGGTATGATAGACAAAATTTTAAAATTTAGTAGCATTTCTTTCTTTCTACCCGAAGTGTATTCAAATACTTCAACATTGCCACATTTCACTTGGATAACAAGTAGATCAGTGCGGGAACATACATAACTAATAAATAAGAGAAATTATAAACTTTGAATTAAAACATGTTATTTTCTTTATCCATTTATATGCATATTTAATTTGCACTTCCTTTTTTATACATGACTTAAAATCATTTGACTAGTGTTCTTTTTGCATGTTGGATTCTATTCATAATCTTCACATAAAATGTTGCCGCATAGTACATACAGAGAATTCAATGTCACTAGACATGTCAGGCTTTTGAAGGGTGTAACGTACCCAAATGGCTATTGGTCACATTGTCTTCATTTGACGACGGACTGAAGGACATATCTATACCTACTTACTCAATTCTAATAAGCTATTTACTTCTTCAGTTTTTCCTCGCTTTCTTGGGTTTATAAGGCCATTTCTTTTCCTCTATCACACACTCTCTTCTTTTTCCCTTTACACTTTTTTATTGATATGTTTATACTTTTTCCATTGTTGTTTTGTTTGTATTTCAAGCTTAAGGTAATTATGTTGGTTGACTTATAGTATTCATTGACTATTGTACAGACTCTCAGCCAGATGTACATTATCAATGCTGGTCCTGGATTCCGGATGCTGTGGAATACCGTGAAGTCTTTCCTTGACCCCCGAACAACATCTAAAATTCATGTATGTAGTAAATTTCCTTATTTTTATTCTGTCGTTGTTATTCTATAGTTCATCTATCTTCATCAGATTATGTCATCTTTTGCTTATTATTATTAATTTTTTCTATTTAAATTTTTGTAGGTTCTTGGAAACAAGTACCAAAACAAATTACTTGAAATAATTGATTCCAGGTAGTTAGGGTTGATGATTTTCTGAATTTTGGATTCCATATATTAAGTCCTTACCTTTTCTCATATATAAATGTATGCATTGCACAGTGAATTGCCGGAATTTCTGGGTGGAAGTTGTACCTGTGCAGATTTGGGGGGATGTCTTCGTTCAGACAAGGGGCCATGGAGAAACCCAGAAATTCTAAAGGTTGATTGTGGCACTGTAACCTTTGATTTTTTATCATTAGTTTTAAGTTACGGGATGATAGTTGAATGCTCATTTTTGGCAGATGATTCTTAATGGTGAGGCACGGCGGGCTAGACAGGTTGTTAAAGTTCTTAATAGTGAAGGGAAGGTTGTTGCTTATGCCAAGCCGCATTACCCCATGGTAAACCTTTTATCTTTTGTAAAACGATTCTGATTTGGGCCTATTATGCTATTTCTATTCTCTCTTTCCTAATTTCTATAACAAATGTTGTTCTCGTTTTAATTTTCAAGGTGAAAGGTAGTGACACATCCACTGCCGAGTCAGGTTCTGAAGCTGAAGACATCGGTTCTCCTAAAGCAATGAAGAGCTATTCTCATCTTCGGTTGACTCCTGTTCGGGAAGAAGTAAGTTTTCACATGTTAAAGTGTTGTTTCATGAGATTATGAACATCCTGCTGGCCCCTCTCTTGAGTTGCACCCGTGTTCCTAAAAAAAGTATTACTCATCTACGATAGAGCCTCTCAAGGTCGGAAAGCTTATCGAGTGCTAACGGACATTCTAGTTTATGTGACAATATCTTGAGTTTAAAGATGGATTTTATGAGGATTTCAGGTTATATCATAATAATACAATTTATAGCCGTAGATTTTACTAACATTATTTATTGTTTGTTGCAGGCAAGAGTTGGCGGGAAAGGAGCTTTTTCTGCTAGCTTCTCTGGGTATGATGAATATGTTCCCATGGTTGACAAAGCTGTAGATGCTGGATGGAAGAACCAAGTGTCACTACAACGACCTAGTTCCTCCAAAGGTTAGTAGTCCAACCTGATCGATCGCGACTTCTGTGAGTCTTATCAGCCAATAAGTTTGAACATATTTAAAATATTGATCAAATCATGTCCACGTCGCAAGGGGCTTATGTATATAAACAACCCTTTTTGTTTGAGTTTAAAATGGACGTCAGAGTTCTGTAATTTATTTTGGATATTTGTACTTTTAGGATCTAGTTGATAGTTGCCATTTAAAACTTCTTTATTTGTTGCACAGGGGTTCTCCCATTGCCTGGCACTCAGAAACCACCTGAACCCCTTCATGCTCGAATGTTGTTAGTATTCATGGGCTTCTTCATAGCCATTTTGGCTTTTCTCCGTTCAGTGGCATGCCGGATAAATGGGAGGATATTCTCTATTGGTCATCAAAACACTCCAGAATTATCCCCTGATAAATCGGGCACGGAGGAGAACTCCCACCCTTCACCGACAGCTAAATTTTCAGAAGCAGAACTCCTCTCTAATCTAACGAAGAGGCTGGGAGAGCTGGAGGAGAAGGTCGATACGCTCCAATCGAAACCATCGGAAATGCCATATGAGAAAGAAGAACTGTTGAATGCTGCCGTCTGCCGTGTGGATGCCTTGGAAGCAGAGCTGATTGCTACCAAGAAGGTATACTGCTGTAATCTTTATCATTTCAGTTTTGGCTCTTAAACTTGTGCTTATTTAGTCACTCACTGCTTACTGTAAATTGCATTATCATTTTACTGGATTACTCCATTAGCTTGTTGTAATATCCTCATATATAATATAGATCGTTTTATGCTCTCATGACCCTGTTACTACAGTTTGTCATTCGTCTCCATTCATGTATATCATATCATATCGACATGTAGTTTCAAGTTAGAAATTGTACTGTGCAGGCTTTGCATGAAGCATTGATGAGACAAGAAGAACTGCTTGCTTACATAGATAGCCAAGAAGAAGCAAAGTTTCGGGTAAGCTTATACATCAATTTTTTTGCTCATTTATTTTTAACTGCTTCCCTCAGAAACCCAGTTTCCTGATTGATGTATGTCCTTCCATTCGTTAGAAAAAGAGATTTTGCTGGTAATATGCCTCTTGGTCTCGCGGGATTGGAGGTTTCGCTAAGCACAGTTGGCTCTCTTCATCTATCAGCTATGACTGGAGTTTGAAGGTCTGCTTTCTCGTCGCTCATCTGATTGACTTTTATATTTGTATGATGTGATTATCTCTCTGATGATGAGGAAAATGCATATGCGTAGTTTGTGAAGAAATTACAATGTGAAGTTTTCATGTCTCCAAAAGAATATGTATCAATGCAAAAGTTTTTTGTTCTGTTCTTTTTTTGCCTTCATCAAAATCTGTGCTATTCCAATTTTGCACTGTGCACTTTTAGTAGGTAAAAAATGTCGACAAATGTCATTACCACCATGACAGAGGAAAGGGATATAGGGTTTTGAAGGGTAGTGTTTATGACTTATGAGGGGTTTGGTGGAGATAAAATCTTATTTGAATTATAGGAGTTATTGAGATTGTGCTAGACCTTTATTTGAGTATAGTGGGGTTATGAGTTGGCTGCGTCGCGAAATTTCCGTTAAGGCTTTGTGGATGGTTGGTAGAAAACTTTTGTTTGGATTGAAAAGTTATGAATGACTCAAGTAGAAGTTGTATCGTGCTCAAGGTTATGTTTGTTTTTGGTAGAAAAAGAGTAGTAAACCTACCACTCCTAAAAAATTACTTGTGTATTTGATAGTAAAAATTCACTATAACCATTTATCAAACTCTCTATCAAATCACTCCATCAAATTTGATATCAAACATATCACTCAATCACTACTGGGAGTGAAATGAAAAATCAACAAAATTGAATCGAACCAAACCGATTCAATGGATTTATTCAGTTTTTTAGAACAATATGGGATCATTCGGTTTGATATTTAGAAAATTGAATTATATCGGTTCGGTTTCTGTTCTTGATGGAAGAACCAATAAAAAATCGAACCAACCGAATATATAAAATAATAAGAAAAAATATATATAAATATTGGTATTTCAATTTGATTAAAGAACTCATTTAAATGTAAAATGTAAAGTAAAAACATTATAAACATTGTGATACTTATGAAAAGTATTGTTCTTTGTTAGTAAAATGAAAGTCTTTCAAATAAAATTCAAATTCAAATTGAGAATGCGACAAAAAACTTGAAAAATCAAACCAATTTTTTTATTGAAATCAAAATCGAAAACGAATTAAAATCGAATCGAACAAATGTTTTGTCCTTCATTGGATATCGATTCAAACCGAATTTTTGAAAATTTGAGGATATTGGTTTGGTTATCGGTTTAACATAAAATCGACAAAATTCGAATCGAGATCACCCATAACCACTTCTTACATCAATTCTCGAACACGTAATTAATTATAAAACAACTATTAACACCGACCCCTAAACAAGTAGTTAATTAGGGGTTACTGGTAGTTTGAAGTAATTAACTACTTGTCTGGAAATTGGTGTTAATAGTGGTTGAGTAATTAATTACTTGTTTGCTAGTAGTGGTTGAGTGATGCGTTTGATATGAAGTTTGATGAAGTGTTTTATAGAAGGTTTGATGAGTGGTTAAGAGGGTTGTTTACTACTAATACAAACGAGTGATTATTGAGAAAGAAGTAGGGGTTGCAACCACTCATTTTCCACAAAAAAACAAACATAGCCTAAGTGGAACAAATTTTCAAATTAAATCTTCTATCCAAATACATTACTGTTATGAAATCGAATCAACAATTAAAGAAAAAAAAAATAAGAGAACGCATGACATAAACACATATAGATTTAAGTGGTTCACTAGCAATGTGTTGGCTACGTCCACGAGGGAGGACAATTTTATTTAAGAGAAAACGAATCCAAGAATGTCGATCAAATGAGGTTGGCATTTTAAAAAGGTTTATATAATGTACTCATAAAATCCTATTACGACAAACAACTAAAATACATAGAAGCCCAAACAAGAAAATGTAAATCCAATTACATATTTCGTCTAGATTTCGTATGTTCTTGACCCTCCACCGAGGCATCGCCCCTGGATTTCGACTCAGATCCAGCAACGAGACCCCCACTTGCTAATTGAGCAGGAAGGCTCTCATTCGCAAATCGTGTAACGAGATCTCTACTTGCTAACCGAACCGCAAGACTCCGACTAAATAATCATGAAGCATCAAAGTTTAAGGGATATCTCTGATCTTTGTGATTGTATGCCCATCTGTTTTCTCTTTAGATTTGTGAAGCTCTTGAAAGAAATTAGTGGACAATGCCATAGAAATGCAATCACAAACATGCCATATGTCTAGAAGTCAAAGAAGCAATAAAGTCAATTAAATTATTGGGAAATTACTTCCCTTAGCATTTTTTTGGTGTATTGGTCTATTTGAATTATAGTAATTCAAATAGAGGATGAATTTGACTCGAAGAATGTCGACGAAAAGTCGTACTGTTGAAGAACATCGTAGGCAGAGATATGCAGTTTTGTAGCGAAAAGTCGTGTTGGATAATCATTTGAGTCGGAGAGAAAGAAGAATATTTTAATGGTTAGGAGGCCATTTCTACTGAAACGAGGAGTAAGAATACAGAGAAGAAAGGACGAAGACAACAAGCTGAAATTGGAAGAGTGCGAACGTGAAGATTATTAGCTCAATTGATTGAAGTCTATCAGCTGAATTAATTGAAAATTATCCTCTAAACTGATTGTCCATTGTATAGGAAATAACTTCAAAGTTTTGTTATACATTAAAATTCCTTTAGATTTTTTTTTTTTTTTTTAGTGAGAAATAATAAAACACTCCTCTTATAGTGCCTATTTATCTGGTTGTTTTTCATTTTCTTAATTGATTAAAAGTTTTATGATATACATTGATTAGTTTTGGTTGAAATTATAATACTTAATTGTGTATTTGTTTTATATGAATGGAAATTAAAACTTTTTCATATACTTGATCGAGGTAACCCCGTTCATTTCAAGCCCAAATCACACAAACAGTAAAAGTTTATGCAATCAAGTAATTAACTTCATGAATCACGAACACGAGACTTTCGTAAAGGCATACCCTATAAGAAGCCCTAATGTCATCTCAATGAAATAGTGATATAAGCAAATAGGACATCTTGCAAAAATTTTACCAAATCATATAAAATTTCATTCTACATTATTACAAATTCATGAAATATTTTTTTTATAGGTAGATCAATAAATGAGAAGTGAAAATTAATATAAAAAAAATAAAAAATAAAAAATAAAAAATAGATTTATTACCAAAAAATAATTAATTTTTGCCTGATCCACAGAGCTGTATTGCTCGGATTGACATACATCGTATTAATATAAATCATACGTTTAAAAGTAATACATACCAAAATACAATCACTTAGGACAGAGAGAAAAAAAAAGGGAGAGAGAGAGAGAGAGATTAGAGAGATATATAGAGAGAGAAAGAGGAGGGAGAAACTCTTTCTCTCAAATATATATTTCTTCTTTTTTTTTTTTATTATGTTTTTTTTTTTTTTTTTTTTTGGAGTTATATTTTTTCAAGCTTCTATTATATACTAACCATTAATATATAATCATTTTCACCAGCGAAATGGGATCTGCAAAATGAAAATAATAATTCAAAAACAAAGTTAAAAATTTTAAAAAATTCCTAAAAAAAAAGAAAAGAAAAAAAAAGTCAATAGGATCTTTACCATGATCATCTTCTTCTTCTTCTTTTTCTTTTCGATGTAATCGGTCATCTCTGCCTCTCGAGAAAGAGATTCCTCAAGTGCCTGTCGAAGATATTACCATGTTCAACTTACGTCTCTGAGTTTAGTATATACAGCAAGTAATAATATTTAATATAATTCGTGAGTGGTTACACTAGCTTCTGTTGCATATCAATTAATTTCACATAATATTAATATTTTCTACTTAAAAAACCTACTTAAAAATTAGTTTTCGACAAATTTTTTTTTATTAATCAGAAGAGTCAAGCACTTACAGGTGTGCATAAAGTGAACCAAATATTCATAAACGTTTTTTTTTTTTTTTTTGTTACTTTTCGATAACATATCAAACTTAAAAGGTAATATATAATGTTTTGTGATTAGGCTAAATCTTGATCATTTGTAGTTAAAAAAAATGTTTTTTTTTTATTCGTGACTTTTAATCATCTTATATTGAATATTTCGACTATTATCACGAGTTATACTGTTTGATTCTATAATATTTAGATGTCAAAAAAATATCAGAGAATAATTTTTAGATAAGAATCTACTGTGAATTGAACCTATCGCACCCTCTTACTTACTAAAGGATTTTATATTCGATTTTGCATTCAAATATATCATAGAACCCTAGATATTGAGTTTGAATTAAACTATGGTCTTATGTTAACTAAGATAGAATTTTTTTTTGTTATATACCTTCTTGGTTGTTTGTAGCTCTTGTTCCAAAGTCTCAACTTTGCCCAAAGCAATGTTGAGCATTTCCTCCTTTTCGGCAGGCATGACGGCGGGCTTCGTGTTGAGAACATTGATTCTCTCTTCGAGCTCGGCCATGCGTTTCATCATGGTCATGTAGTCGCTAAGAGGCACGGCAGCGGGGGACGGTAGCGCCGGAGGATGTCTCGCCATCGAACCGTCGTAGTAGACGGTGCTGCTATAGATGGCTGCCTCAGTTAGCTTCTTTGGCATGGTTCTAGTCAGCCTGACCATGGTCACTATCCCCATCACTACAGCCATTATTCCTCCAACTATTTGGTTGTTGAACCCTTCTGTACTCACTTTGTAGTTTTCATGCCCTGCAAATGGATCTGAATACAACACACAAACGTTACCATTACACGTTTCGTGTTTCTCGTTTCCCGTTTCTTGTTTTTAATTGAGATTTGTTTCGTGATTCGCCTAATAAATTTCTCAAGTATGTTTGTTTTGTGTGTTTTTTCGTCGAGAATTTCACATTAAAATAATGAAGAGACTTTCTGATAAGATACGTGAGATTCTCTTCTCATTATTTTTATTTTTGTTGATATAATTAAATTTAGGATAAATGAGTTCATTCCATATACTTGGCAATGTAATCTATATGATTTGAAAAAAATTGAATCGAGTTTAATGGTTTGGTAAAACCCAAAAAGTAGTTCAAGCT
>JBBMEG010081029.1:0-10427 GCA_037832605.1 Cyclanthera cordifolia
ATCAGTTACGATAGGAGAAGATCATGAATATATAATTGATAACAAGCATCTCCATTGCAAACTTCAAATAGTTTAGTCACGAATAAAATTAAAAAAAAAAAAGAAGGAAGAGGAACAAAAGGGGGGAGTTTATAATGATAATTGAACACCCCATCTGCTAAATCCAGCTATCATCAACTATCCACAGCTTGGTGTTGTTGAGTTCTTTACCCGAATTTAGCACTTGTTCCTGTTCTTAATTCCCAATTACTACCACTACTACACCACACATTAGTTAATTCAAATCTAATTTTTAACTAATTCAATCTTATATTTTGCCTTTCGTCTCTTTACTTCACCGGAATGTCCCACCGAACGTCGGCGTCCAGAAATCCCCCGCCGTCGCAGCATTCGTCACCGGGAATGTGCTTGAAATGGGCACCAAACAAAGCCCTCGGCTTCTCAGATCTTGCTTTGTGATCCAATCTGGGTCTGCTTTTTCATTTACCTGTTGGTGTGTGTTTGGTGTTATTATTCCATTGTTGCTTTTCATGTATGGAGTGCTTAACACCTGAAATATATACCCTAATTAGTTGGTCTAATGGATCTTTGTATACTTTATCATCAACTAACTACAAATACATTTTAGTAAAGCAAAACAAAAACAGTTCCTAATTTTATACTCTACTTTTCAATAATTATCACTTTAGTTTTCTACTTTTTTTTTGTTTTTAAAATTGAATTTCGCGTCAAGACTAAACCAACTTCTTAATAATTTAATTCAAATTCAAAATTAGTTTATTTATCATTTTAGTCCAACTAAGATTTTAGTTAAAAAAAAAAAAAAAAAGGTTTTTAGTCCTAATTTTAGACTATATTTTTTAGTTCAAATTTATGTTTCAAATTATAAAATTAATCATTTTTTTATCAGACATTTCAATAATAATCAATTTAGTTTTTTAGTTGTTTTCTTTTTTTAAAGTGAATTCATGATCACAAATGTCTCATATTCGTAAGGCGGAGGTTCTTCAATATATACATATATATAAGATAGAGTGGCTACCCCTCTCTTAATCAATTGATTTTGAGATGGATGTAACACTTTCTAATAGGCATCAAGATTAAAATAATGTTTTAATCTATATATTGAAATTCAAAATCAATCTATTTATTATTATTTTTTTTTTTTTTGAGTAAATTGGGGGAGTATCTATTTATGATTTTAGTCTAACCTTCAATTTAGAGTTTAAACCGAAACAAGACACCAAATTTAGAGATTAAAAAAAAAATTGGTAGATTTAATTAGGAAATGAAAGCATGTTTGTTGATGAGTAAATGGAACATACACTGACTTGATCATGGAGGAATTTGATGTACTCAATTGCTTCGTGTAGAACAGAGGCAGTATCGGTCTGAGAAAGACAAAAGAGAATATATATTAATGAAAAAAAGTAAAGTTTTTTTCTTTCTTTGTTTGTTATCATTATTTTGTATTTTATTTTTTCCAAAAAAGATCAAACAATGAAATCCAAAAATTCACCTTTCCAAAGGGTGAAACCAGTTGTTGGAGGGCTGTGACTCGGTCCCCCAGCTTCTCTTTCCGCACCTGATTGCAAGACCATTAGTTTTTGTCTTCTTTTCATAACTCAAGATTCTTCATTTATTCTTTTTCATTTCTTTTTTAACCTACAAAAATATTTAATACACACACTCTACCTATTCTACGATTCAAGGGTTACAAATAATTTATACTCTCAATACAACAATATATTTTTCTAAAAAAAATACACATAAAATCTCACCTTAAATGTTGGCAATGGCGAAGGAGTTTCAATTCGAGGCCTTTTGAATACTTGTGCTGATAATTCAGTCGCTGCGCTATTTTTCTCATCTTTCTTTGATTCTTTTCCATCTTCATAATTACCACTTTTAATAGGCTGAAAAAACAAAACCAATTAATAAAAACAACCTAATTAATTAACCAAAACCCTAATGATTATTAATTACCTTCATATCAAGGGAACTAATTTGGGATTTGGGGTCGCTCTCATCAAGCAATGAAGCAATGTCAGTTGAAGGAGTTATGGTGGAGGCCGCCTTCCAAAAGGGAGCGTTGTTATTGGGGAAGAGCAAAGGTTGTGAGGTTTTAATGTAATTAGAAGCAAAATTAGGAGTTGAGGATAAAGATAAGTCATTTGGGTTTGGGGGGAAAGTGGAATTAGTGTTAATTGAAGGACTAGTACTGAAAATAGAGTGCCCATGTGGTGGTTGTTGATCATTGTATAAACTTTGGAGTAACTTTGTTGAAGGGTATCCATACAAAGAATTCAATCCATTTTGTTCTAACATATTATAATCTTGATCATCACTAGAGAAATTTGTAGGGTTTCTAATTTGCTGATTATTGTAGTTTTCAAACCCATTTGAATTATTGATGTTGCTCTCGCCACCGCCACCGCCATCACTACCCAAACAGAAAAAATTAAAAAAAAAAAAAAATTATAACAAGTAATTAATAAAAATCTAATCTTTATAGAACTTACAGAAAATCATTAGATTGGTTCCATTGATCGGAGGTTGTGGATGAAGAAAGAGCAAGACCCATCATTTGGAAAGTGGAATAGTCTTGAAAAAGCATATTGGAGTTGTTGTTGTGGTCGGAATCGGTGGCGGACTTGGGTTTGATGTCGGGGAAATCATCGGCCGGCGGCCAACTTAGGTCGGCGATTCCGGCGGAGCAGGGCGACAAGCCGCCGACGGCAACCAACATGCTTCTTGAAGTGCTCCACCAATTGTCGCTGCAAATAGCAGCCTGGAAATCATCTGCCATATCTTAAAAGTCTCTAACTTTGTGCTTACGATCTCACCTTTTAAATAGGAAAGAGAGAGAGGGCAGTTAAAAAAATAGTATTATAAATGAAGAAGTGGAAATGTGAGGCTCCTATCATAACTATTTAGTTTTAGATTTTCAAAAAAGTTTGTTCATTTTTCCTCAATTTTTATATTGTTTTTTTTTTAATTTTATTTTTAAAAAATAAGTATAATTTATCAGCTTAATTTTCAAAAAAATTAAAATTTAAGACGTTATTTGATAAATATTTGATTTTTTTTTATTTTGGAATTTAAGTTCATTATTGCACAAATTAACTAAAAGGTTTCATCTTTAAGATAAGATAGCAATTGAATCTTAATTAAATTCTAAAACCCAAAATTAAAATTAGAAAAGCTTTTTTTTTATTATTTACACATTTTGAGTTGATTTTTAAAAAGAGTAAAAGTAGATATCAAAAATTAGTAACACTATAGGTTAAAAAATAAAATTCAAATAATTATCAAATAGGTTAATTTTCAAATTTTGACTTAATTACTAAAAATATAGATATTATATGGATGTAAATAAAATTTTAGTTAACCAAAAAGTATTATGTTCCAATAACATCTTGTATAAACATAAAGTTGATCTTTTACGGTTGAATTAAAAAACCGTATTTGAAATTGTTATTGTTATTTAAAATTTACTTAAAAAAAATGAAAAATAAAGTAATAAAAGGAAATATATAAAAAAATAACAATAATAATTAACCAATAGAACCTGATTTAACAAAGTTTTAATCGGAATCGGGTTGACGTTTGGAAGAGGTGAATGGATAGGACGAGTGGAACCCAAAAAAAAAAAAAATAAAATAAAAAAAAGTGTCGATCGAGTTTCCTACACACTATCTTTCTCGCCTACTTTCCCTTTCTTCTTCTCCAACTTTATTCTTAATGAAAATAATAATAATAATAATAATAATCAGTACAAAATTAGTTTTTGTTACTTGAGAATAAAGGCAGTAGGGTTGACAATGATGGTAAAGGTGGCGGTGCTTGATCTGACGGTAATTAGATCGAATGATGTGTGTTCTTTATTTCCATCCAACGGCTTATAGTTTTCTTCTTTTTACATATTTATACCCAGAAAAAACAAAAGAAAAAAAAAAGAAGCTGGAAGTCTGGGACACATAATCCTACACATGCATCATTTATAATTTATATTGTTAATCTTGCATGATTTACTTAATCATTTTGTGAATATTATTGTGTTCTGTAAATTATATTAAATGGACAATAATCAATCATAAATTCTCTTTTTTTCCGCATTAAAAAATTCTATTAAATGAAATTTATCCTGTAAATTCCTGGTTATCATTTAATAAAATACAGGTTAAAGTTTGATGGTACAGAGATGAATAATGAGTATTGATCATTTGATTCTTCTTAATTATTTATTATATTTGAATAGAGAACCTGTTACTTTGGTATGTATGCTATCTGAAATACTAAACTCAATTCATTCACGTATCTTTTTAAAACATTCATCAAATGACACTCAGATTTATTGCTTAAACCTAAATATGCTTTACTTAGTTTTTTTTTTATTAACTAGAAAGAATTACATTTTATTGTATATAAAAATAGTTATTGTCTATTTTAGTTTTAAATTTTAATTATGAATAAAATTCTGTGTATAATAATTATAAGTAAAAAGAGAATGAAGAAGAAGGGGCTGACTTTTGTGCTTACTGAAAAGAGGTTGAAAGATTGACCCTAAATCGAAAAGGGTAAGCGTAGGGTTGGCAGAGAGGTCAAACATTTAATATATATATATATAAAGAATTCAACTCACGTGTAGAAAATTTGGATTAAATGCATCAAATCTTCTCTTTTCGTTTTCATTACACTCCACTTACCCAATACCCCCAAACTCAATTCCTTACCAATTTCTCTGCCTTCTAATCTTGACTAAATCCTACCCACATTTTTTCATTTTTAACCAAAGGGTCCAACTCATATGTATATTAAGAATAGTCGAGATGCGCATAGTAAATTATAGTTTAAAAAATTTATATCTAATTTCTTTAGTTTTCATTTAAGAAAAAAAAATTAATTATATATATATATATATTTTTTTTTTTTATTTTTTTTTTTTGTTGGTAGAGTCAAACGTGTTCTTAAATTTGATGGTCAATTTCAATTTGATTACACCTCATTTGTATCAACCAAACATTGATGGAATTAAAATAAAATATATAAGAAAATTAAAAAAAAAGCGGAAACTTAGGAAGAAGAAATTGACGAAAGATGGAAAAGTCAAAGATAATGAGTTTAAATAAGGAAAAGAATTATGATTATAGATTGTATTGATTAGTGTGGTTTAAAATATTTGTATAAGAGTAAAGTAAAGGAGGTGGGTGGGTCAGTGATCAAAAGTGGGCCCACACGGTAATGAAGCGTGCGAGACATTAGGACCCCACCCTTGTTTCTGTTGTCAAAAGAGTCAAAGCCCCAAAGACTGAAAACAGTCTGAGTCCTCTAACTTCCCTTTCTACTTTCAAATCATTTTCATTTCGCGTAGCTTACACGTACTAACCCATCCCCTCGCCTCCGACTGCGCTTCTTCTTTCCATGTTTTCTCCCTTTCAAAACCTAAGTGCATCTTTCACTAACGGCAGGAAATGTAAAAATAAAAGAAGAGAAAATAAATTAGAGATTAATAAAATAAAAATTTGACGCTTCAAACGATTTGAAAAGAGATTTTTTTTTCTTCTTTTCATTCCATCACACCACCCAAAAGTTTAACTTAACAAAATTTAATTATACGTACGAATGGATAGATTAAGAATTCGAAAAGTTTCAACCCTAAGTTTGATAGAAGTTACTCTAGAATTGGAAAATTGAATAGGTCACACGTGAAAAGTTATCATTCAAGGTTGTTGAAAGTTTAATATTTATGCCCCTCTTTTTTCTAGATGGAACATGCAAATATTTGATGAATTTTGCGAGATTGTCTAGCTCGTCCAAGGCTTGCTAGGTAGTGATCGAATTTTAGGAATTTATCTATTAAGTTCTTAAAGGACTTAATTATTAGGGTGAGACTCAAACATATATATCTGTTTAGTTAGGATCTTATAGCTTCCTCCAATTCTAGTCGATTTTGATATTTTTAATAAGTTTAGAATAATAAGTGGTGACTCTTTAGATCTCTTTGAATTTGTTAACTTTATTATTATTGATGCTAAGAGGTTCATGTCCTCTTTACAGATTTGAGTCTCTCAGCTCACTGTAATAAGTTTTGTAGTTGAATAGACTTTGTAATAAGATGTTGATGAGTTTGCAAGACAAAAACACAATATTTTCTTGTATTCATTGAACTTTTTCTCCTCCACATATATGTATGAGAGTAATATTTTTTAGAGAGGCAATCTCTTTCGTGTTTGTTAGGCTGATCCCTTTCGAGATTGATTATTATAATTTGGTTATTTCTTCATCGAACTTTTAACAACTACTATAAATCTCTCATAACTACCATTTCTTACATTTAAAACTCTTAATCCAAACACATTCCATGCACTAATGAATTTATATGGGATTGATTATCGAGAAATAGTCACGTTGCAACAATATTTCTCTTATTTTCTTCATATAAATTAGAAGTGGTTTTGATAATTGATTTTAATGATGAAAAATAATACATCGTAAGGAGTAGCTTTATTGTTAAATGTTGATCAAGAAACGAAGAATTAGGTCAAATTCATCATTAGATTTTCTTATTTGTTATTTTTACCATTAAAAGCATCCGCCTAAAGTCAAGTAGTAAACTTCTCTCTTCCCAAATTCTTTGATCATTATTTCTACAACCATGAATGTAAAATCAAAATATCGGAATTTTTTTAAAAACATGAAATTGGTTTGATAAAAGCATAAAGTTTCAAATCCTTAATATCACTAATTTTAATTTACTCTTATCTCTATTCATTTTTTGACAATAACCAAACATGCTTTCAAGAGATAGAATGGATTAAAGAATAGAAAATAGAGTAATTCGAAGATAAAGATCACTAATCATGTATTGATATAACTGAATTCATATGATTGAAGATAAAAATTGGGAATTTACTAAGAAATTATAAACCATATTGTGTATATTTATCGTCAAATGAAATTGAGTTATATCTGTGATGGATCAAGGTAGATTAAAATACATTGGTTAGCTTAGTTCTGAGATGGGTAAAACTAATTAAGTTCAATTGACTAAACAAGTTTAATCAAACAAAAAAAATGATTAAACAAGTTTATTTTAAAATTATTGTTGATGAAACGAGGTGTAGCAGAGTGACGTCAAAGTGAGGTAGCTATGAGGTGCACAAAACGACAAAATAGTCGGCCTGTAAGAAAATTGTGGAAAAGCGCCGTTGATCACGTGTCATTATGCCACCATAGAACACGTGTGTACCGCATGCCCACAAAAATTCGTTATATTTTAAATTTAATTATTTTTCATATTATTGCCGGTGATTGGATTTGGAACGGTGCTGGTTTTTTTATTTTTAAAATAGATAATCAAAACTATATGGAATAATCTATTAACAAATTAATGTCAGTCTCAAACTTGAGATTTTGAATGGATTATATTTTCAAAACTCAAACTTTCAAGCAACGGCAATATTTTAACAAATCTCAATAATAAAATTTTATGTTAAATTTCATTTAAAATTAACGTCTTCTCTTCCCGATATAAATTTCAAACAGTTTTTGCAACATTTTTTCTTTAAAACATTAATCTCTTAATAATTAGTTTATATCTTTAAATCACTTCATTTCTTCTTCCCACGCTTTCCCTTCTTTTTCTCTCACAAAATCCATTATATCTCCAAAAAACAGGTTAGGTTATTGTCAAAAAAAAATGAATACAAAATAAGAGTAAATGAAAATGTGGGAGATGAACAAAAATAAGAGTAAATCAAAATTTGATAGATGAATCAAATTGGTGAAAATAAATATTGTTTTCATTTCTCTTTTTACTCTACCCCAAACATACTTTTATTTCTTACCTAATTTAAATTGAGTTAAAAAAAACTTATGGTATCAATACTTTTGTTTAAGTGTGTGTCCTCCAAACATGTCTTTATTTCTTAATTCAATTTGAGTTAAAGAAAAAGCTTATGGTATCAATACTTTTGTTTAAGTACGTCCTCCAAACATGTCTTCATTTCTTATTTAATTCAATTTGAGTTAACAAAAAAACTTATGGCATCAATACTTTTGTTTAAGTACGTCTTCTTTTTTCTAAAAGCATTTAGCCTATCGACTTTATAAATATTAATCCTTTCTACTTTTCCTTCCAAGAAATATCCTTACTTTAGGCATTCAAAAAAAAAAAAAAAAAAAAAAAAATCCTTACTTTTTCAATAATAATTTTATATTTAGGTGACAATTTATGCGACAAAGACTAATAAAATGTATTGTCTCATCAAATAATTAGATTTCAAAAAGAAAAACTTAATCTTCGGTCCATTTATTTAATTAACTATTCATGCAAGAGATTCCATCAACTTTTATGAAAAAAAATAAAGAAAAATTGTGATAAGAACCACAAAATTTAAGTTAGAATTATAACAATTGAAATATATTTTATATATGATTGATGTTCATATACTACATTTTTACTTAAATGAGAGTTTATAAGATAAATCATACTTAACTTTCGTCAAAGAGAGCATAGTTCAGCTAACACTAGTAACGTCTTAATATCTACTCGATTAATAGTTTGAATCTCTCCCATCTCACCATTGTAGTACTAAAAAAAAAAAAAAAAAAATCATACTTAACTTTCTTGCTAGTTTAAAAAAAAAAAAAAAATCCTATATTTAATATATAACTTTTAATGTAATTTATAACAATTATAATAATGGATAACTAGCTAAAATAATTAATGAAATAACTGCAAAAATAACCATCATAACCAACAGTATTAGTATTATATCATGTACTATAACTTAGTAACAAATAGAGTATAGATTTAAATTCTCAACCTCAAAATACCATTGAATTAAAAAAAAAAAAAGAAAAAAGTATTTGAATATGATTTTAGATATTTATTATATTTAAGTACAAGATTTGTTATCCCAATTATCTTATAGGATGATCAACTTCTGTATACTGTTTTCTTCTGTTTGATATTTAGCAATGTGAATGTTGCTTTAACAGATGAGAGTATAAGAAGTTGTGAAAGATGCCTTTACGAATGCAACAAATTGGCAATGACAAATATACATTTTGACAAACATTTTAAAATATTCTTGCTTTAAAAGATAAGACAAATGCAAGTTTCTTCTCTGGAATTTCCTCAACCAAAAAAAAAAAAAAAAATAATAATAATAATAATAAATAAATAAATAACGGAATTTAAAAAATTGTCCAATTTTTACTGACTGCGTAAGTTTTAATGTTTTATTTATTATTTATCTTTGTAATTTTAAAAGTCGTATATAACTTTTTCTTGGTTTGTTTAAACAATTATAACCATTTCCTTTATCATAAAAGAAAAATAAAATAATTATAACTAATACCTATCATTCAAAAATAAGATTTTCCTTTTATGCTAAGAAAGCCTCTCACTATAGTATTCCTAAAAAAACTTACTATATATTGGGATGGGTTAGGGCTCCCAATATTTATAAAATAAAAATAAATAATTTAATTTTTTGTTAACTGTTTATGAAAGATAACTTTATACTATAATATGGTATCTCATATCAAAAATATAAAAATGACTTAAAATAAAATAAAATAAATACTCAAGTATGTGTATTTTTTTTTTAGTTTAATAATATTATTCGAAATGGAAAAATTATAATTTATAACTTTTTTTCTGTTTGGATGTGAAATTATAAAAGAGTTATTTTGATTATATTGCGAAGATAAACTCAGTTAAGCGCATGTAGTAGACGTTGAATGACGTAGGGTTTTAAATTATTCTAATTAATTGCGATTTGTCATCAATCACTGAATAAAATAAAATAAAAGGGTTTAATTAATAGTATTTATAGGTTAAAACATATGGAATTGTGTGAGTTGATGGGGTTTATCTAATCCTTGTCGGAAGTTGGTTCTTATTTTTCTGGTATAACAACCGTGTACGAATTGAATTCTCATCAGCCAACACAGATTTTGATTACATTAAACAATTACTCCATTAAGAGAAAAATATATATTAAATTATTCTGTGGCATGTGTGAAAAATTACATGTTAATTAACTAAATTTTTGTTTGTCCATGGTTAACTATTAGTGTATTTAATACTTGGTGGGGTTTGACAAAGATCATTAATTGACCCCCACAATGCAAATTAATTAAGGATGAATTTTCTTTAGTACCTTATTTAATTACTTAGCTTAATTTAATTATTTTCTTTGTTTTTAAGAACATTGATTACAAAATACGAGTCGTTCTCTGGTCTAAATGCCTTTGAAATAGCCCTTTGTTTTGTTACTTATGGGATATTACTATTATAAAGATTATATATTAATATATTATCATTTATATTAGTTGCATCCTTTCGTATAGTAATAATGGAAACGTATTCTTAAAAGCTAAGAATTTCTCTTTTCTCCATTTTCATGGCAAAT
>JBBMEG010081032.1:0-10419 GCA_037832605.1 Cyclanthera cordifolia
TTTAACTCGGTATGGTGTCGTTGCTAATTATTACAATTATAAATTATTGCTCACGTCTTGTTTGTGATAAAATATTACATTACACTCGATCATCAAAATAAATAATAAATATTATTTTGATTGATGAACTTTTATCATTATTTTATTATAGCCTCAAAATTTTTAGAAGTTTAATTTTAGTCTTTAAAATATGAATAAAGCTTTCAAATAGTCGCGGTGTTAAAATTTATTAACTTCTGACTAATGATTTGGCTAAAAAGAAAAAAAGAAAAAAGTTATATGACATGAATAAAAAATTATTAAATTTGTCTTCCACATTTTTTTAATTATTTATTGATGTCGAAAAATGGTCAACGGATATCTATAGTATGATGTGTTTTACTGAGGACGAAAAAGCCTGCAAAAAAGAAGAATTTATGGCACACCGTTGTGGTATCAGCCACATGACCTCTGATACCTAAGTCAGTAGGAGATTTAGGAGAATAATTTAGAGGACTAAGAATGGCACAAGAATACTTAGTGTGGTTTAGCTTAAGATTCGCCCCTGGAATGGAGAATGGTCTGACTTCATATAGTTGTCGGTTTCGTAACTGTTGCAGGTCACTTATAGGTGGCTTAATGGCCGACTGTTAGAAACGTCTGTCATTAAGCCGGGTATGAATATCGGCGTAACTCCTGACCGTTACCCTTTGGAGGTGTAACGGCCTTGACTCTAGAGTTACTTGGACTCGGTCAACCTTGGAAGGTCATCGCCTCCACAGGCGACCCTTTTGGGGTGCAGCCTTCTCGTTGTAACGCTAGGACGCTACGGGTGTGCAGCGTCTCTTAGCGCTACTTGGACTTGGTCGACTTATCGACAGGAAACTCCTAACCTCCACGACCAACCCACTCGGGTTGGCCTACTCGACTGTCCTCCTCAGAGGTCTGCTTTAGACTCGGTCAACCCTTACGGGTCCTCACCTCCACGACCAGCCCACTCGGGGTTGACCTACTAGTTGAAATCGGGGACGCCACAAAGTGCAGCGTCTTTCTGCGTTTCATGGACTTGGTCGACTCCTGGGGGATAGTCGTAACCTCCACGACCAACCCACTCGGGTACTCGTTGTAACTGTAGGAGCTATGAGGTGCAGCGTCCCTGAACGTTACTTGAACTCGGTCGACTCGTCTATAGGAGAGCCCTATTCTCCATGACCAACCCACTCGGGTTGGTCTACTCGTTGTAACTGGGGACGCCACGGGGTGCAGCGTCTCCGTGCGTTACTTAAGCTTGGTCGACTCTAGGGGGAATCTTGACCTCAACAACAAATCCATTTGGGTTGATTTACTCGTTGTAACGGAGGGACGTCGTAGAGTGCAGCGTCTCTATATGTTATTTGGACTGAGTCGACTCTTCGGATAGTCCTGACCTCCACGACCAACCTAGTCGAGCTGGCATACTCGTTGTAACTCTAAGACACCACGAGGTGCAACATCCCTAATAGTTACTTAGACTCGGCCGACTCATCCACTAGAGAGTCCTAATCTCCACGACCAACCCACTCGGGCTAGCATACTCAGCGTAACTCTTGGCCATTATCAGCGGATCCAATTGTTACTTGGACTCGGTCGACTCTAAGGGAGTCCTAACCTCCACGGCTTTCCCCATAAGGGGTGTTCGCTTTCTTTTGTCGAACCCGAGAGGGGTGAAGCTTCAAGGGTCTACCCCTAGGGGTCGAGGCCTTCCTTAGCCGACCCCTAGAGGTTTTGGACTTGCATGGCCGACCCTTAGGGGGTCGGTATGGACTTGGCCTACCCCCTGAGGGTCGAAGCCTCCACTTGACTGACACCGGGGGGTCGAAAATGGGGGGTCGGCATGGACTTGGCCGAACCCCAGGGGGTCGTCGTTGGCTTGGTCGGCCCTCGGGTGGGCCCCGACCTTTTTCGAATATTCTGGGATATTTTGGCTTACAACTTTACTCTCACTCTTCATTTCTGAGCCTCCGGAATCGTCGGATTTTGAAGAGCAGTTTAGCCAATTGCTTTTTCCAATGTTTCAGGATGTTAAAGAGTCATCTCTTTATACCTTATGGAAGTATTTTTCTTAAAATTTACTTAGGCCATATTCATTTTAAGAATATCTTTTCCTAAATAATATAAAAAAAATAACACTTTTTAAGGTTATGGAAAATGTTTATTCTAAAAACAATAATATTAACAAGGTCATATTCTTATTTCCAAGAATATCTTTTCTAAGATAATATTTATATTCAAAGAAAAAATCACATTCTCTCTTAAGGAAAATATTTACCTTTAGAGATTTTCCATAACTTATCTTTTCCATAAAAACTCCATTTCATAACTTCACCCTCCTTTTATATCCTACTTTGGCCGAAAATTTCCTTTCACTGGGCTAGAATTTTTGATTTTTCAAAGTGTGGGAGGAGACTCACTTTGCATTTTGGATTTGTGGAAAACATCCCCCGTGCCTCACCCTTTCGATAGGTTCCCTCCTTTTTCTGACTTTATGCTAGCGACTAAGCATATTTTCGAAAGTTCCACCTTTACTTAGGCACTTTTTCGACTTTTCACCTTCCATGCATGTATGTCCGAATTTTTGGATTATTTATGCTCTTTTTTACAAAGACTTGCCCGTTAGAGTACTTCTCCGAATTTTAGGCTACTTAGGCATTCT
Source organism: Cyclanthera cordifolia (assembly GCA_037832605.1). Lineage (NCBI taxonomy): Eukaryota > Viridiplantae > Streptophyta > Magnoliopsida > Cucurbitales > Cucurbitaceae > Cyclanthera > Cyclanthera cordifolia. Next base: position 2,672 of record JBBMEG010081032.1, read on the forward strand.
TCATAAAAGTCTTGCCGCTTAACCGTTTTTTCGAAACTTTTAGGCTACTTAGGCACTTTTATCAAAGTCTCGCCCATTTAGTCGCTTTTCAAAATTCACAGGTTACTTAGGCTCTCGTTTTCAAAGACTTTTCTTTTTCCTAACTTCGTTATTCACTTATTATCCTTTACTTTTGCTGTCATGGACCCTTCATCTGTTTACTAGACCGAGTCCCTCCAACTTCGGGTTACCTTCTCTCTTAAGAGGACTCGGAGAAAAGCCCTGGCAGTAGAATTAGGATCTCAAATGGCTGCGTCTGCTTTAACTCAAAAGGACTTAGATCACCTTAGGACCCAGTACCTTATTCTTGCCAAGATCACCCTTCGGCTTCCCCTGGCTTCAGAGACGTACACCCGACCTCCTCCAGGCGAGGTGATCCTTTACACTATCATGTTTGACAGAGGAGTTCGGCTACCTCTTATACCTACTCTTCAAGAGTTCTTAGGTATGGCCGAGTTGGCTCGCGCGCATCTGGCTCCTAATGCTTGGAACGTCTTCTTCGGCGTTCACAATCTCTAGGTCTACACTGGCTTCGATGGTCCCTTTAGTGCCAGAAACCTTCTTTCACTTTACCGCTTCTGCCAGCATCCCGACGTCACGGTGGGCTGCTACCTTACTCCTAGAAGAAAACTTTCTCTTTTAGTGGCGTGCCCAAATTTTCAGTACGGGTGGAAAAAACGGTATTCTTCGCTGGAGGACCTTGGGCAGCTCCAGGTGCCGAAGCTTCACTGACAATTCCCAGCGCTTTTGGAACATAGAGTATACTTTCTTTCGCCTTTGCTTATCTATCTTTTGGCACCGTACTTACGTTTTTGTCTTGTTTCTAGTGTACAGAAAGCTGATTCCCCGCACTCGGGTGATGAAGTTCTATGTGATTACTATGACCTACCCTGAGGAGACCGCTCGCAGCGCGCAATACTTGTCCACAAACGTGTTGGCGCTTTACAACCTTCTTCCAGATTCAACAATGCCAGCTGACTCTGATTCGGACTCACCCATCCCACAAGAGGGATCTGCTCCAGGTATGCAGCTCGCTCTTTTAATTTTGCACGCTTTGAATGATGGAAATGTAGGCAAACGCTTTTTACCTATGTTCAGCCGCCATGGACTACGAGCCTTCGCTGAGGCGCGCCTTTGATGCAGTAACCTACCAGACTTGTCCCTCCCTCACTAGGCCTCCCACCGATGACACGGTGGACCTTACTTCGGAGGACCGTCCTCTTCTAGCTGGTGAAGACGAAGAGCTTCCTTTTCCTAAAGTCCTAGAGGACTTAGACGTTGGGTCGGACTCGGAGTTTAACAGATCCAGCCTTGGATTTAACCATGCCCCTTCTCCGGCTCGGACTAGCTCTTGCAGGCCTCAGACACCTTTATGCAGCCTTCTCACTGGATTCGACTTTTAACTTTTGTCAGGACCGTACCGTCCTACTTTGGACTCGCAGGAGGAGAAGGCCTTAGCCTCCAACTTGGGGAGTGAAATGGAATCTTCTTCGGCTCCCTTTCTACTAAGAGACGCCTCCCACTTTTTGAAGGGACCCGCTTGATGCACGAGGTATAACAACCCATACTTTTTACAGCTACAGATTGGTTTAAGTCTACATGCTAACTTGTTACCTTGGTATTTGCAGGCCTTCATGCATTTCGCCTCGGCTTCCCATCACCTTTCTGAAGACTTGCGTCACACCTGATCTTCTTTGTCCACTAGCTCTGACAAGCTTAAGTGGAAGCTGGCACAGGCTCGAGAAGCTCAGTGAGTTGTCAAAGCTGCTTTAGTCGACTTTCGGACTTCCACCGAAGCAGGCCGAAGTCTTGCTGCCCGCGCGCGCCAAAAAGACTTGTCCACTATCGCTCGTTTTCGACGAGAGCTTGCTTCTACTGAATGGAAGCTGAAAAACGCTGCATACTTGGCTAACCTTGTGAAGGGCTCTCATGCCTTTGTAATTTTGGAGAACAACGCCGGTGAGGCTGCCATTGGCTGGGCACTAGACCAAATTCAGGAGGGAGTTAGCTATGACAACCTCTTTTCTTTTTTCGGTCTCTTTGTTCTAGCATTGCGAAAAAATTCGTCGGCCCTTCCTTGCCAGCCTTCGAATCCAGACTTCCAAGTGATCCAGCCCAAGCAGCTTACTACGACTCTAACATCTTCCAAGACGTGCCTGAAAGAAGTCAGGCCCTTCCAGCTAGAACAGCTTCTGCCCAAGCCGGACTCAACCAACCAACTTCTAGTAGGAGTAGCTTCAGGGGGCCTTGATGACTTTTTCGTTGCTTTCCTTTTCTCGAAGCATTTTACTTGCCAACTTTTAATTTTTTCTTCTAGATTGTAACCCATCAATTTAAGTTTATGAAATAGAATCAATATACTTAATTAAGATGGATTTTTTTGAAGGAATGAGAAAATAACACTTTACTTTTATTCATTAACGACTTGAATTACAATCTACTGAAAGTATTTTTCAAGTGTTGAACACTCCATAGATGGAGGATCTTATTCCCGTCCATGTCTTTGAGGTAGTAAGTGTCTGGGCGTGCCACTTTGGCGACCTGGTATGGTCCTTCCCAACTTGGCTCCAGGACTCAACTGTTAAGTTCCTTGGTTTCTGGCATCACCCTCCTCAGCACTAAGTCACCAACTTGGAAGCGTTTTTCCTTGACTCAAAAATTGTAGTACTTGGCAGTATGGCCTTTGCACTACACCACCCTTATCTGGGTTGTCATGTCGTCTGGCAACTCCCCCCTAATTATTCAAGGAAGGAGGTCATCCACGTTGCAGGCGAGATTAGTGTTGCCTCGCTAATTCTGTGCAGCAGCTTGGCGGGGATGCTAAACTTTTTTAGGATCTCTATTGGCATGGTCTTGACCACCTTGGTTTCATAGGCGGCATCTAACTTTGCCAAAAGCATCGACATTAGCGCTTTTGGGACGTAGGTACTTGTTGGATTTGTAACTCTATAGGAGCTGTTCCTTGGACAGCCTTACCTGGCACTGGCTCCTTTTTCAATAGTCTTCTATTTCAGTGACTCCCATTACTCCCCGTAAGGCGGTGTTGTAGCACTCCCTCGAGGATAATTGTCATCCTCTAACCTACCCCACCCCCATAAGAGTATGGAACTTTAACACCTGGTGGTAAGTTGACGCGACCGCCTTTAGCCCATGTATCGTTGGTCTTCCCAGTATTGCATTGTAGGCGGAGTTACCGTTTACCACCAAGAAATTGACGAAGTGCAGGACTGTGTTGTCCTCTTCGCCAAAAGTTATCGGGAGCTCGACTGATCCTTCAGGAATTAAAGTGCTCCATTCAAATCCAACTAGGGGCGTCAAATTTGGCTTGAGCCTTTCTCTTCCCAGTTTCATGGTGTCGTAAGCCTTTAGCGACAGCACATCCGCCTCCGTCGATGATGATCCTTCTAACACAGATATTGGATATGGTAAGGGACACCACTAAGGCGTTGTTATGTGACTGGTGTAGTGCTGCACCTTCAGTAGTAGTGAAGCTAAGTTGCTCGTCCACTGCTGCCATTATTTGCACTTCCTCGCCCATTTGCACTTCCTCTGGCTTGTTTCACCTTTTCCTTCCGACTCCGGTTGTACTCCCCTCCAGCCGGCCCTCCGATGATGGTTCTGATCTCCAGTAGCTGTGGTGACTTTTCGCCTCCCCTTTTCTTGCTAGGGGACTCAGACGTTTTTCCATCCTCTTCTACGTACTTGTCCAGTCGTCCTCTTAGGATGAGGGACTTTATGGACTCCTTCAGATCGAAGCAGTTCGAGGTAGTTTGGTAGCGATCCCTTTAAATAAGCAGTATTTGCCCCAATTTCTTTTATTGGATCCTGCCTTAATCCGGCTTGGCCATTTTAGCTTATCTTTATCTTGAATCTCTATCAAGATATGCTCTATTGGAATCACCGTTGGAGTGTACTTTTCAAACCGGCTGGGTGGTACCCCCCCTTCGTTCGGTCTTCTCTTTTTTCACTGGACTTTCTTCCGCCCTTCACTTTTGCGACTCCTTGTAGTCAGCCTCGCGGTGGCTGATTGACTTCTCACGCTCCGGAATGGAGCACCTTCCTTTGGTGCCTCCTTGGGAGTTGACCAGCTCACCCGCACTCATGTACTTTTGCGCTCTGGTTAGCAGCTCGACATAAGTGATTGGAACCTTTTTCCCCAGCGACCACAAGAACTTTTCCCCAGAGTCCAGCTACGACTGCTGCGAGAGCCGTGCTATCGGAGTACCCTTCGACTTGCAGTGCCTCGTTGTTAAAGCTGACAATATACTCTCGTAGGGTCTCATGACACCTCTGCCTCACGGGTCAGTAGATGGGTGACTGCTTTTTTTTAATCTCGCCCTCCCCTGAATTAGGCGACGAAGGCTCTGGCTAGTTCTCTGAATGAGGGAATGAACTTGCACTTGAGCTGTCTGAACCATCTTCGAGCTGGTCTCGTGAGCGCAAATGAAAATGCTCGGCAGTTGATTGTGTCTTGGACTCCATAGAGTTCCATCCATGCCCGATAAGAATCCAAGTGCTCTACAAGATCCGTAGATCTGTCTTACCCCTTGATTGTAAGGAGCTTGAACTTTTCCGGGACAGACTCCTCCATGATTTCATCGGTGAACAGAGGGTCGACCTGGTCGACCAAACTGTCCAAGTCTAGTCCTTCTTGGTCCTGCGCCTTCTTCATGCTCCCTAACTGATCTTGGAGAAGGCAAAGCTGACCGAACCAAGGTTGATCCTCGGTTCTGCCGTGCCCCGCCTTTCTTCGGTGTTGGTTGAGCACATCCCTGAGATCTGCTCTCAAGTCTAATTCTGCCATCCGGGCACTTGGAGTTCTTGAGGGATGTATGGTGGAAGACCCTCGCGTGGTACTCCGCGGTTGGCTACTTCTGACTGACTTTATCCGAGAAGACTCCTCAGCTCTGGAACCGATTCTCTGATGAATCGAGTACACCTTCCCCGATCATTACCACCCAGTCGAAGTCATTCGATCGGTTTTCGTTGTCGAGAATGAGCCTTTCTCGGCGCTTCCATGGCTAAAGCTTTCTTTTTTTCAGGGTCCCGAACCAACGGAGCCTACTTGTTTGCCGCAATATTTTTCTTGGCTGGTTGTCGCCTTGTCGCCTCCTGCGGCGCTTGCTGGTTTTAAGTAGCAGCTGTCAGAGTCGGAGGAGGTTGTCGGAGCAACTCTACTAGGAGACTCAAACTCTCCGCCATTCCTTGTACTTGTTCTTCCAAAGCTGTAAACTTTGGATCTGCATGCTCCAATTCTTGTCTGGTTACTGCACCCTCAGGATGCAGGTGGTTTTCTACATGAACATTGTCATGTCCTTTAGAGAAAATTCTCCTTGGAGCGTGCTCGACTTTCGACTCTCCTTCGCACCGTGCTGGTCGCCGTTTTCAACGTTCGACATTTTTTTTCAGGAAAATGTGTTAGAAATTAGGCTTCTTGGGTAGAACACTCTCTCGTCCCCATAGACGGCTCTAACTGTTGATGCCGAAAAATGGTCAACGGATATCTACAGTATGATTTGTTTTATTGAGGACGAAAAAGCCTGTAAAAAAGAAGAATTTATAGCACACCGGTGTGGTGTGAGCCACAGGGCCTCCGATGCCTAAGTCAGTAGGAGATTTAAGAGAATAATTTAGAGGACTAAGAATGTCACAAGAATACTTAGCATGGTTTAGTTTAAGATTCGCCCCTGGAATGGAGAATGGACTGACTTCATATAGCCGTCGGTTTTGTAATCGCTGCAGCTCACTTACGGGTAGCTTAATGGCTGACCGTTAGAAACGTCCGTCATTAAGCCGGATATGAATACCGGCATAACTCCTGACCGTTACCCTTTGGAGGTGTAATGGTCTTGACTCCTGAGTTACTTGGACTCGATCAAGCTTGGCAGGTTCTCACCTCCACGTCCGACCTCTTAGGGATGCAACCTTCTCATTGTAACACTAGGATGCTACGGGTGTGCAACGTCTCTCAGCACTACTTGAACTTGGTCGACTTATCGATAGGAAATTCCTAACCTCCATGACCAACCCACTCGGGTTGACCTACTAGTTGTAACCTGGGATGCCACGAAGTGCAGCGTCTTCCTGCGTTACTTGGACTCGGTCGACTCCTGTGGGAGAGTCCTAACCTCCACGACCAACCCACTCGGGCTAGCCTACTCAGTGTAACTCCTGGTCATTATCAGCGGATCTAGTCGTTACTTGGACTCGGTCGACTCTAGGGGAGTCCTGACCTCCACAGCTTTCCCCCTAAGGGGTTTTCGCCTTCATTTAAAGGACCCGAGAGGGGTGAGGCTGCAAGGGGCCGACCCCTGGGGGTCGAGGCCTTCTTTAAGCAACCCCCAGAGGAGTTGGACTTGCTTGGCCGACATGGTATGGACTTGGCCTACCCCCTTGGGGTCGAAGCCTTCACTTGGCCGACTCTCGGGGGGTCAAGGCCTCCATTTTGCCGACCCCCGTTGGCTTGGTCGGCTCCCAGGTGGGCCCTAACCTTTTCGAGTATTCCGGGATATTTTGGCTTACAACATTCTTGATTTCCCATGGCACAGCTTTGGATAAGGAGAGTGTGGGTGTGGTGGAACTAGTGGAACTTATGATTTGACAAGAATTAGCAGGGAAGTTCCTAGGAAAGAGAAGAAGAAGCTGAAAGAGATTAGAGTTAAGAGAAAAAAAGGATTTCATGAGAAGGCCATGATGAAGAAATCATTGTCTCGACAAAAGTTTCAGTGGTAGGGAAGTTTCAATTAATAAGAAAACAAAGCTGAAAGAGATTGGGTCTCAATAGTGTTGAAACACGTTTTTCTTCGTCAACTCTCTGTTGTAGTTTTCTCTCATGTTTTTGCGTACTTGCTTTTCTTACATGCTCTTTCATCATTTCTTATTAAGGTACTTTATACTCTCTTTCTTGTAAGCTAAGGTAATCTCCTTCTATAAAAAAGTAGTATGCCTCTTCAATGTAAATCATCTTGAACAAACATCAACAGAGTGAGTTCTCTAGTAAACTTGTTTTGGGTCAAAATTTTTGTTGGTATCAGAGCCACCAATGTCTAACACCCTTCAATCCAAAATTTGAAACCTTACCAACTGCAATGACCTCTAAAATCACACCACCAGTTGTGGTCACTAAAGCAGATCCCACTAAAACGAAGGACACCTCTTTAGTGAGTCCTAGAATACAAATACCTTCCTTTGTCAACCTAATTAGTCAGGCTATCTTAGTGAAACTAGAGAGAAACAACTTTCTACAATGGCAAAACATTGTCTTGCCTATTCTAAGAAGCTCATATGGATGGTCATCTAAGTGATGAGAAACCAACTCTTGAGCAACCTATAAACGATCCCGGTGAGAAGAAACCTGTAGGGTCTATTATGCTAAACCAATAATTTCAAAAATGAAGCATTACAGATGAACTGTTGGTGGGGTGGCTTTATAGCTCTATGCCGCCCAATGTTTTTACTCAAGTTATGGGACATAACACCTCTCACACCCTTTTGGGAGCCAGTCAAGAATACTTCGGTATTCAGTCCAGATCTAAGGAGGATCACAATAGACAAATATTGCAACAAACAAGGACGTGCAGCATGCAAATGCATGAGTATTTGTCTCTCATAAAGAATTAGCATGATAGTCTTTGACAGAATTCAGACTTAAGTAATTTTAACACAGACACACAGAATTGAAAAAATATATATTGCAGAAAATAATTCTG
>JBBMEG010081033.1:0-30297 GCA_037832605.1 Cyclanthera cordifolia
ACACAAGATATTTCAAAGAACACTAGATAAACATGCATGCATCAACACTTTGTTCTTAGAGGCAAGTATTACTCTAATTAAAATACATAAGTTTAGAAAACTAAAAAATATAGCATTTGCCTTCTAGTTAGAAGAACTTCAATATAAAAAAGTATGGAATACATGATAATAACAAAGAAATAGTTGCGGGTAAAGGAGAAAAAGAGAGGTACGAAGAAGAATAAGTAAAGAAATGAGTGTTTTTGAGGAAGAAATGGAGTTTTTGGGAAGAAGAAGAAAAATGAGAAGAAATGAAATGGGTTTCAATGAAAAGGGAGAAAAAAAATGAAATGAGTGTTTTTGGCCACGAGTAAGAAGAATAAGAAGTAAAGAAATGGGTGTTTTAGGGAAGAAATGAAGTTTTTGGGGAAATAAATGGAGTTTTTAGGAGAAGAAGAAGAAGAAAAATTGAGAGTTTCGAAGAAAAAAGGGAGAAAAACTTGATATGTTGTCGGAGAAACCGAGAAGACATGAGGGGAAAAAAATAAATAAAACAGAAGATTTGATGTCGGTCCGACTTTTGGTGATGGTCAGACCGACACCAATACCCTTTCGTGTCGGTCGGACCGACACAAAAGGAGTATTTGGACCGGTTTTTGAAGTGAGGATTTTAATGTCGGTTTTTTCGACTTTTGGTGTCGGTCACCATTGGTGTCGGTCTGACAAACACCAAAAGTCACTTTACCCGATTTTTTAAAGTTTAAATGGTGTCGATTTTTTGATCATTGGTGTTGGTCACCTTTAGTGTCGGTCTGACCGACACTCAAAGTGGTGATTGACACGAAATGTGACCTACACCAAATATCCGTGTTTTTGAAAATATTTTGGTTTGACCGACACCTTTTCCCTTATTTGTAGTAGTGTTACATATTGCTGAAAACATTGATTGTATTCGACTGATGTATAATATTGTACGTGTATGTACAAGTGGATGTATGTCTACATCTTCAAATTGTGGAAATCTCGACTCGCTTCTTTTTCAAATTTTGTTTAATTTGTTTTGTGATATACATCACGGTGTGTACATCTCTAAAATGATGCAATAACTCTTGTATATATCGTTTTAAAACTCACTCTACATCAATGTACACGAATGTGTGTATGAGTACGATTTTTGTGTAGATGCAACAATTGATGTATATGTCACTTAAAAAATCATTGTACCTCCATTGTACATCTTTATCTTGCACCAATGTAACAAAAGAAGCGCATATAAACTCATTGTACAATAAGTGTGTAGATCTCTGCCCTCCAACCTCGTTGTCTATTTTGCGCCTTTCATAATTGTTTTTGTAGAGAGAGAGATGGTTCGAATTTTTCGTCGATATGATTTAGGAATGAGAGAAGGACAATGGTGGCAGTGACCGAATTGGAGAGTCTATAAGGCGATTTGGGATTAAAATCAACATAAATCAGCTGTGAGATTGAATAATAGCCGTTTGGGCATTATTTTTTGAAACAAGAAGGGCAAGAATCAGCCGAGAAAGAGGGCAGTTTCCAAACTAGAGTTCTTTGAGGTTGTTGTCGACACCATTAGAGAGCCTTATGGAGAAGAAATCCAGGTGGATTTGAAGAAATTAAAATTAGAAGAATAGGCGACTGAGAAAGTAGGTTGTTGAAAAGTTTATTATTTCAGGTTTATTCTAATAGAGTTAGTATTTATTTCATTTGAATAAGTATTTGGATGATTCTATTGCCTCCTTTATTTTTAAGAAAATTATGAGGGTAGAAAAGGTAGTGAAAAGAAAATCTTATTGAAAAAATGAAATAAATTAAACAATTAAAAAGTGTAGACACTTCCTTCCATGTCGTACATAATAGGTTTTGTGGGTACATATTTTGTAAATATGCAATATACACACAATTAACATGTTCAAATTGATGTATATCACTATATATACGACCATAGATCAGGTTGAGGGAATTAATAGAGATTACCGGCATTTGTTTTCAATGAGTTTGACAACAAACTTTGAAAAGAAGACATGAATCTTCTAGTTTACCACTCATGAGTTTAAATGTCTTCTCTTTGTAATAGTTAGATGTTAATATGGTGATTTTTTGTCATATACTTCATCATATCTCTATGGTTCAACCCAACTCGTTTCGTAGAAGCTTCCCCTTTCTTGTTGTTTCAAGCGTTGGGACATTCTTTCTCTTGTGAAACCTATTTAAAAATGGTTTTGTTCCTTTCGTTCTTCGACATTATTCCTCTTCGATTTTTTTTTTTTTTTTTTGTTAATTTTTTAGGAAGATTTTGTTGATATATACAAAAATTAAATGTTTGCACCAAATATGACCAAAGATAACCAAACTTCCCATGCTAGGGTAGATACACATATAACCCACACGTTTCCAGAAATAACTTGTAGGTGAAGATAATCGAACTAATATTCTCGAGTTTTCAAGATTTTCTCACTTTCAAATAGTATAAAATTATAATTAAGTTATAGGCCTTGTTTTCACTTAAAACCTAATCCTTTTTACATACTCAATTTTTGACAGCCGGTAAAACAATTTGAACAAGGTGAACAAAACTGTGCTCATTACTTCGATTTCTTAATTCTTGTTTCTACATTCTTTCGATTCAGTACTTTTAGTGACTTATGTAAAATTTTCATGTTGAGTTCATGAAAAACCAAGGGTCGATAGAAAAGAAAGATCGAACAAGAACGAAGGTACTTGCTAGAATGATTCAGTTAAATAAGGAAATGTAAGTTCTCGGTATGCTTTAGCTTTTTTCTCTTTTGAATTTTTGTTTTTAATTGTTTAATTACTAACTTCAACTTATTTATGTTTTATGCATGAACAAATCCAAGAAAACAAAGAATAGACACTAAAAACAAGAACGACAATGAGTTCGAAATGAAAGGGAGAGGACTCAAGAGTTTAATGGTTCGACAAAACTTGGTTGTACATCCAGATTAAGTGGTTAGTGCATTCATTCTCTTTCTTTTTTATATAGATGGGTTAAAAACTTTACTTACTAAACAAAACCCCTATCATACTCACCTTTTTTTTTTTTTTGTAATTGTTATACAGTTGTCAACTATATCTATGAATACATGATGTTAAATCTGTTGGACTAAAATAGTATTGAATTGCCTATATGTTTTTTGGTTGAGATAACTAATTGGGTAGTTAAGAAATTTATCTGGTTGTTTTAATTTGTTTGAGATAATTATTTTCTTAGGGTGTTCTGTTATGAGGCAGACATCTTTACTAACTTACACAAATAATATGCATAATTATTTTCTAAAAGCATTATATTTGTACCTTGATTAATTGATTGTCTTATTACAAACAATTTCAACGCTCGTTAGTTTTAGCTGAATTCCTCAAGTATTTATTTCGTAGCTTTGAATGTTGTAGAATAAGTCACTTATGTTTAGGACTTCAAAGAATGTAGACGTTTTGATTTAGTTTGTTAGTGGTCTTAGTGTCATATTTCATTTCTTTTTGCCATTCAATAAAGATGCAAGTATGCTTATTGCTTACGTATCGTTCTAAATTTGGCCCCAACATACTTGGCATCTCCTGCCACCTTGGTTATGTTACTCTCAATTGTCATTTAAGCGCTTCTAAAAGTGAAGACCTACATATCAATCCTTTAAGCAATTTATATCCTGACTCATACGCTTCTTAGAATGTTCTAGGAGATCAACTTAACTTAAAATTACTTAAGAATAATTAACTTAAGAATTCGTACAGTTGAACCTTCAAAAGATAAGGTGTACCTTCCTTTTCTATAACTCAATAGTTGGAGTTTCAAAGTTAAGCATGTTTTAACTTAAGGCTTCTCACGATTGAATTTCCGAGAAATAAGGTGCACCTTCCTTTTCGATAGATTAATAGTAAGAACTCCAAAAGTAAGCTTGCTTAACATGAATTAATTCTTGCTTGAGTGTCAAGTATTTTCATAATAATCATGTAAGTCATGTGAGTGCAAAAAAGTATTAATTGATTAAAAAATTCACATAGTTTGATTGGAGGAACCTTAGTTGAGCGTCATGAAAATTTTTCCAAAGCACCATTCGAGTGAAAAAAAAATATATATTTATTAACTGTTTGCATGTGTTTGATTTAAGTAAGCCTTTTATAGATTTCATCTCTTGCTTTTTCAACTCTAAAAATCTTTCCCTCAACAATAGAACTACTTCTACTCCAAGTTTTTCAAATCGAAAGCTTAAGTCACTAGATCATATTGAGAAACAACTAAGTTCTCAACATGAATTCCATTTACATTTTGACCAACTAGAATTTGTTTTCCTTTTTCCATGACTTGATCCTTGTGACTAACACATTGTTGCGCATGTTCATCCAGATTTGTAAGGAGATCATATTTCTTCTTGGCTTTAAAACAGGTTGAACGTCTTTCAAAAGGACCTTAAAGTTGTCTAGAGGTTTTTGTATCACTAAGTCTTCCCTATTCACTCTCACCTTTGTGGTTGTCTCTCATGTAAAATGAGCCTACTTCCCATGCTTTCGAGTCTATAAAACATCCTCTGTTGGATGTCATGTGATAGGTACTTTCATCCAGAGCCAAAAACCTAGTCTCTATTTCATGTTCTTTCTGTTGGTCCAAACCAATTCCTTAGTGTACCTATAAGATGCATTTTCTAATAGCCTTCTCTCTTCTTTAATGTCCAATTGGATTTAGGGTTGTAGTACTCCATGTCCAAGCCACTCTTATAATTAGTTCTCCTTTTGTTAATTCTGTGATAGCTTTGTTCCTTTTCTTAAATAGTGATTCCTTTTCTCAAGACATTATTGTCAAAAAAAGCACTATGAGTATGATTTATCTCTAAAATTTTCACATGCTCCTCAAGAAGTTTTACCTGATTGAATAATTCTACATTCATTAGAGAATGATGCCTCATATTCAACACTAGGCTAAGTTTCAATCTTATGTTATAGTTTCATGCACTTCAAGCCAATGATGATTATTTCAACTGTGTGACATAATTCTACATTCTTGGGTAGTTAAGAAAATATTCTGGCTATTTCAACTTGTGTGAGATAATTATTTTTTTAGGGTGTTCTATTGAGTTGCAGATATCTTTACTGAGTTGCATAAATATGCATAATTGTTTCCAAAAAATATTATATTTGTACTTTGTTTAATTGATCGTCTTATTAGAAACAATTTCAACGCTTTTTGTTTCAACTGAATTCCTCAAGTATTTATCAGTGGTAGAATATATTGCTTGTCTTAGCTGTGAATTACGAACAAACTCGTGAAGGATCACATGGCAGATGACTGGATATATCCATGGACGTAACTTGTTTAATGGTGCAAAAGAGTTCACCACAAGCCTTTAGTGGAATAAGCAAGGAATAGGGAATAGATCTCAGGTTATTGTTACTTTCAACCTACTAGTCGATCTACCGGTCCTATGATTAGCTCATACTCTCTGGCGCATTTTTTTATTAGAGAGTGACTTTGAGGATTTCAAACACACAAATTAATATGTTGAACATTATCAATAGGAGCTTAAGTTTAATTTAGTAAACTTGGTAATTAATATATTTGATATATATTAATTTAGTATATATTAGATAAATATTAAGGAGGAATAATTAATTTATTGGATTCATTAATTATTAATAAGTATTGTATATTTATTTGATTAAAATTGAAATTATTAATTTATTGGATCAATTAATTATATAAATGATTATTGAAATTAATTTATTGGATCTATTAAGAGATGATTAATTAATATGTTGGATGTATTAATTGGATTAATAATTATTTGATAAATATTAAAAAGAGAATTAATATGTTGGATATATTAATTGGACATTTATTTATTGGTTAGTAATATATTAGATAAATTTTGGAATTGACATTAATTGGATAAATGTCAATTAAAAATAAATAAAACAATATATGAGATCTATTGATATTTTTGAAAATCACCTCCCTTGAAAAGAGAATGAAATTTCATCACCCTAGGGAAGAGAATGGAAATTTCGAATTCTACCTAAATAAGAAAGGAAAGAGAAAATATTATATTTAAAATATTATAATGTTATTCCAAATATCTTTTGATATTAGATATCAAAAAATATTATTTTTTCCCTAGTTTGAATGTCTCAACTATTTATAGTCATCTCAAACATATTCATCCTGATTAAGATATTATCCTTTCCTAGTTTGAATGTCTATACTCAACTATTTATATTTTTTTAGGCCTAAGAGTTATCTTCATATTCATCTCATTCACTTTCAGAGCAATTCATCTCAAACAGAGAACACTTGCTCTAAAAATTAAGATCTCTCCGTCCTTCATAATCAAACCTCTAACATAATTTTCTTTGCTTTCTTCTCTGAAGGTTTTCCACCAAGTACTCAGTGTAGCAAAGAAGTCATAGCCTTGAAGACAAAAGAAGATCAATCAAAATTGTGTAGGAATTAGTCTATCCAACTCATAATAAAGAGCTACCAAATTTGATTAGAGGCGTCATTCAATGAATATGATTTGAATAGCAAACATGTCAATATTCAAGGAAAAAAACATATTTTAGATAGTTAATTGGCTTAATTATGTGAAAAAGTTATGCAATTGCACGCTTTTACCGTGTTAATTGTATGCTCCTATCCTTTATTCCTAACATAGTCTATCATACCTAACATAACAACATGCTTAATTAGGTATCATTTAATAAGAGTAATTTTTATTATTACAAAACAATCATCGAGGTCGATAACTTGCATGTAGATTAATGAAGAAGATTAATTAATAATTTTTGAAAACTACATGCTTCTGCCACGTTAAATGTATCCTTCTACCATCTATTTCTAATAGAGTCACAAAGCAAAGGTATTTGAACCACCATCTCTTGTAAATCTGAAGTTGCATCAATGGACAAGCTACTTGGATCACTAGAGTATTACTAAGGATAATATGCCCAAATTTCCATTTTGGTCAAGGGACCTCAAAAAGGTACTACAGTCGTTTGGTAGTCGTTTGGTAGTCTCTCAGACTCTTCGAATGAGATGTAGTTAGTGTTGAAATTATAAAATAAACTATTTATTTTTTTCATTTATTATTTTATATTTTCCCGGTTAAGTAACTCTCCACTTTTCTAGTAACCACCCACTATAATTCATTTATCTTTGTTTTTTTTAATGGAGAAAATCAATGATGAATCAACAGAAAAGTGTCTAGATAATTACATAACTCTTCTATCATTTTTTCTTAAGATTTTGGTCCCTATATCTACTCTCCCATAGAAGAAACTATGTCATTTGAGTAAAAGAGAGTGAGGATGTAGAATATCCAAGAACTTTGTTGGTGTTATTTGGTGTTCGTTTTGTCCAGTGACCATTAGCTTTCATCTCGGTTACTAAATACAATGGCCGAAAGTAAGCTTATTTATTATTTTCACTTCCGCAGTAGGTTGTTAATTTTAATCACATTTTGTTATACATATTTTTTAAAATGTCTAAGCTATCAAAGTCATTGTTCGCCTCTGTCTTGTTTTTGTAGCTATTAATGGAGTTCTTGGCTTTAGATAATTTTTTGATTTATTGGTTATTATTTAGTAATAACATTATGAATAAAATGGAAATTAATTTAGAAGAATTTTAATATAAAAGATGTTAAAATTTGGATTTCATAATCAAAAGTTAGTGACAACATTCTTATTTGAATTTTTTTTTGAATACTTTTGGTTATGTAAAATTTTACATTCTAAGGTTGAAGACCACTAATAATTATAATAATTATATATATGGCAGAAAAGATTTGGTGGATGATGTTGAATTTTATATATTATTTGTTTATCTTATATGCTAATCTATCTGAAAATATTTTGGAGTATTAGTTTTGGAATATTTGTTGGCATCATATCTTTCCTATCGTAATGTTTGGGGTTAGGAGAGATACATAAATGAACCGAGTTCACATTTAAATGAGAGAGATCTTGTGAAATATAGTCTCATGGTTAAGAAAGGCTTAGAGAATTGATTTGTACTACTACCTATACCAACAAGGTGCACCTTCTTTTTCGGTGGCTCAATCGAAAGACATAGTTTTTTTTTTTTTTGAGATTACAATCGAAAGACATAGTTAAGCGTACTTAGCTTTGATTACTTTTATAATATTTCATGCAATATTAAGTTAAGATAATATTATTTCTTTCATAAATAAATTGATGACTCAATTATGTTTTATATTATCTATATTTTGATTGCATACTTATTTTTATAATTAATCATGCAATATTAAGTTAGATAATATTATTTTAAATTGATGACTCAATTTTTGTATTTATATATATATATATATATTTTTATTTTTTTTTTTTTTTTTTGCATGTTTACGTTTAATAATTATTCATTTAATATTATGTTAGATAATATTATTTGTTTAGAAATAAATTAATATTGCTTGAAGCAATAATATTTATGTGTAAGTTTTATCATGTTTAAAGTGATTCATATAGTTTAATTAAATTATAGAGTGGCAACATCATCTTTAATTAATTAATACTATAATAAAATTTACTAGAATCACATTTGGATAATAAGCATAATTGTGATTAATCTACTGTAATATAGTAAATTTTATCTCACATTAATTTTTACTTTGTTACACTGATTAATTAGGATAAAATACTAAATTATATTTTCTAATTTACTCATGGGAATTAGAAAAAGGAACATAATTTGATAGTTTTATTATTTTGTCTATATGAGTTTAATTCAGTTAAAACTTTAGCTCACAACCAAGTTCTATATCACTAGATTCATATATTTGTTTTTTCTTTCATGATTCTACATTGGTAGAACTTACTTCATATTAACTTACTTTAAGTAGGATAAAATATTAAATTATATTTTCTAATTACCCACAGGGATTAGAAAATGGAACATAATTTAATATATTTATCATTTTGTTGAAATGAATATAATTGAATTAAAACTTTAGCCAACATGTAAGTTTATGTTGCTAGATTTATTTTCATGTTTCTACATTGGTAGAACATACTACATACTAGTTTCAAATTTAGTAACATGAACATAATTAAGTAATTTTAGCAATCCAATCTGTAAGTTTCTCTAAAATATTTTGTGGTGTTCCCGAGCTCATAAAGGATAAGTACAAAGTTTGAAAGAAGTCTTGTGGAATCAAGAAATGTAAAATTTCTTGAGAATGAATTGATTAGTGGGAGCGATCAATCCCAAGATATTGATTTGAGAAAGATCATTTTGATGCTCAGTTAGTCACTTTAAATGAAGGACTTCATATTAACAATTTGCCATAAGTTCAAATGCGTGTTGAAGAATTAGTCTTGGAAGTACTACATGTTATTTATTCTAGTCTAGTTAACAATAAGATTCAACCAATTTTTAAATTTATTAGCGGATAATAAGTTGAACAACATGATCATGTTTCACATGAGAATGTTGTCAGCATTAAGATATACTAAGAAAATTTTTTTATGAGCATTTGACTTGTAAGCTTAATAAATTCATTTATGGATTAAAATAGGAGACCCACAAATGGTATAAATTTCATTATGTCACCACTTCATTTGGTTTATTCACTAAAATATATGGATTGTGTTGAGAAATACGATGCACTGTGATAGATGAAAGATAATACTCGCATTCTGTTGACTTGTCACCATAATTCATGTGTTTTGTTTTTCATTATGATATTCGTTGGTTGATGGACTAAGTGGGAGAATGTTGGAAATGATAAATAAACTATTTATTTTTTTCATTTATTATTTTAATTTTCCCATCAAGTATTGGTTGATGATCTTGTAACTCTCCACTTTTCTCGTAACCACCCGCTATCATTCATCTATCGTTATTTTTTTTTCTTAACGGGGGAAAATCAATGATGAATCAACAGAAAAGTGCAGAGATAATTACAGAATTCTTATGTAATTTTTCCTTAAGATTTTGGTGAGAGTGAGGGTGTAGAAGACCTAAGAACTCTGCTGGTGTTCTTTGGGGTTCGTTTAATTCGATGATCATTGACTTTCATCTCGATTACCAAACACAATGACTGGAGGTATGCGTATTTATTATTTTAGTTTTAGCCGTATGTGATTAATTTTAATCATATTTTTTTGGACGTATTTTGTAAAATGTCTAACCGTTAGACATTTTACTAAGTTGTTTCATCTGAAAGCTTCTCAAAGGAAAAAAAATAAATAATATTGAGAGAATTGGGAACGAGAAAGGGGATTGGGTGGATAATGAAAAAGATATTGCTTCGGTGGCTATTGATTATTTTACTAATCTTTTCCAAGCTAATGTGGGAAACAATGAAAACCGTATCCTTTTGGGGGTGGAGAAAAAGATTTTGGATAATGACTTATCTTGGTTGGATGAATCCTTCTAAAGCCTCTGGCATATACGGGGCACTTAGAGGGATGAATCCTTCTAAAGCCCCTGGCATAGACGGCACTAATGCCCGGTTCTTTCAAAATTCTTGGGATATTGTGGGTAAGGAAGTGTTAGAGGTTTGTTTGGGTATTCTTAATGATGGGATGGAGATTGGTGATCTGAATAAAATTGTTATTGCCCTTATTCCTAAAGTTTCTAACCCTAGTAAGATCCAGGAGTTTAGGCCTATTAGCTTGTGTAACACAATTTACAAATTAATCGCCAAGACAATGTCTAATAGGCTTAAAGGTATTTTAGACAAAGTTATTTCTCCAAATCAGGCTGTCTTTGTGCCTGGGAGACTTATCACTGATAATGTGATCATCGGCTTTGAATGTATACATTCTATAATTAAGGAAAAAAAAAGTAAAAATAGGTGGGAAGCGCTTAAACTTGATATGAGTAAAGCTTATGATCGGGTTGAGTTGAACTTTCTCTTTGATATGATGAGAAGGCTGGGGTTTAGTGAGGTCTGGATCAATAGGGTAGACAGGTGCATTTCTTCTGTCAGGTTTGCTGTCAAAGTCAATGGCATTCCGTTTGGGGAGATCATTCCGAAAAGAGGGTTGAGGCACGGAGATCCGCTATCGCCTTATCTGTTCCTGATCTGTGCAGAGGGTTTATCCACTCTTCTTAACAGGGAAGCTACTTTAAACTCTTTCAAAAGTCTTAAAATTAATCACGTCTATCCTTCTATTTCTCATCTATTTTTCGCTGATGATAGTTTAATTTTTTTCAGGGCTGATGAAGAGGGGTGTTTAAAAATTAAAGAGATTCTGAAGTGCTATGAGCTTGCCTCTGGCAAGAAATTAATTATGAAAAATCTGGGGTGCTTTTCAATAGTTGTATTGGAAATTATAGGATGAAAGCCCTTAGTAAAATTTTGGATGTGAAAATTTGTGAGAATCTGGGGGTCTATCTGGGAATGCCTTCGCAAAATCACAAAAACAAAAATGCATTATTCAATTCCATTAGGGGGCGGATTGAGAATTGTTGTCAAGCTTGGAAAGTCAAGATGCTTTCTAAAGGAGGTAAAGAGGTGATGATCAAGGCGGTTGGCCAAGATATTCCTACGTACACGATGAGTTGTTTTAAACTCTCTAATTCTTTTTACAATAGCTTGGAACAGCTTTGTGCCAGGTTTTGGTGGGGCGAAGAGGGGGATAGGAGTAAAGCTTATTGGGTGGGTTGGAAAAAGCTCTGCAAGAGGAAAAACTCGGGAGGGTTGGGCTTTAGAAATTTAAATATGTTTAATCAAGCTCTGTTGGCTAAACATAGTTGGAGAATTGTGAAAAATCCTGATAGTCTTTTAAGCAAGGTGCTTGCTGGGAAGTATTTCAAGAACGACTCTTTTTTGAATGCTGAGTTGGGAAGTAATCTTTACTATGCCTGGCGGAGCATTTTGTGGGGTAGAGAGCTGTTCTTGCAGGGCTATAGATGGAAAGTGGATGAAGGCTCTAAGATTGGTATTGGCCAGGACCCGTGGATCGCTAGAACTGGAAATCCTTTTGTTTTAAAGGACACCATTGATTGGGGTGATAAAAAAGTGGCTGATCTTATTGATGAGGAAGGGTGTGAAGGGAGGATTTGATTAGGAATAACTTTTGCTGGGATGATGCTGAGGTGATCTTGAGAACGCCTCTCTGCGAGTCGGGAGGCAAAGATGAGATTATGTGGCATCGCTGTTCTAAAGGGATCTTTTCTGTTAAAAGTGCGTACCACCTTGCTATCGATTTGGCTGATAGAGGTTCTGCTTCTCCTTTTGGGGAGTCGCTAATGCCTCTGTTTGGGATAGTTTTTAGAATATTCGCCTCTTTCCAAAAGTTAAGCTGGGGGCTTGGAGCGTGATTACCAATGCTATCCCTACCAATTGCAATATTTATAGTCGGATGGTTGATATTGATACCCGTTGCCCTCTGTGCCTTAAGAAAAGAGAGTGTAATTTGCATATTATTAAGGAGTGCAAGTATTCTATTAGGTTATGGATGGATATTTTTCCCTCCTTTACAGATTTTAAAGAATACTTTGAGAAGGTGAAAAAAGAATTGATTGCTGGGAGGGGATCTGTTTTAAAATTGATTAAAAAAAAAAAAGAAAGATTCAAGGCTTTGATTATCATCTGGAGTCTGTGGAACAATAGAAATGAGTTGTTAAACAATAAGGGGATTGTGGATTTCCATAGGCTTCAGGGTAGAGTTGTTAAAATGATTAATGTTTATCATGTTTCTTTTGCAGGTTTGTCTAGACATTCTGGTAGAATCGTGGAGACAAAGGAGGAATGCTGGAAAGCCCCTCCTCAAGGGTGCTGGAAGCTCAACACAGATGCTTCTGTATGTTCGGGATCGAAAGTAGGAAGGATTGGCTGGATTGTCAGTGATTATCGTGGATGGCCGATTATTGCTGGGATCAAAACAGGCTACGGGAATTGCGAGGTCAAAGTCCTTGAAGGGATTGCAATTAAAGAAGGGCTGAGAAGTCTGGTAGGGTTTTCCCAATGGAATCCCCCTCTGATGGTGGAATCAGATGCTTTGGAGGTGGTCAATGCTTTGGTGGAAAAAAACAGGGATCTTTCTGAGTTTAATAATATTCTGGTTAATATTGATCATCTCTATTGTAAATTTGGGGAGGTGTTTTTTTCCTTTTGTAAGAGACTTTGTAACAGGGCGGCTGATTTGTTAGCCAAGAGCGCTTGCGATCATTCTGTAGTGTGAAACTTTTTATCTTCGTAGGTGGAAGATAGATTTGTTTTTTGGAGGGGGTTATCCCCTTGGTGGCTTCGTGTGTGGAGGGGACTGTATCGGTTGTAATGTTTCTGGTTAGTTTATTTATGTTATGCCTTTTCAAAAAAAAAAAAACAGATTATTTTTTTTTTTAATAATAATAATAACAGAACTACACGTGACAACATCTGCAAAAAGTTTTCAAATTTTCATTTATAGTTAGTATCAGTATTAACTTTTTGAAATTCAGTCGGTATTTACCTGAATTGGGTAGTTCTGTACAAAAACAACGTAGCACCAATACGTCTACCTTAAAGGGGGAAATGGTCAATGTACCGTCCACTTAATAATATTTGTAATTCATAACTTTGTAGTGACAAGGGTGTTTGGATTTTGGAGTTAAGTTAGAGTGAAAGAAAATTGAATAATTTGAAAATATCTTTTATGAAAACTGGTGTTTTATAAATGAGGGGATGTGACATCTTTATTGAGATTTGTGTTTTATGAGATATTAAAATGTTTATTTTAGATTAAGTTTGATATAAAGTTTAATTGAAATTTGTATTTTAAGAAATAAACGTTTATTTTAGATTAAATTTGATATAAAGTTTGATTTGAAGTTTTATGAGATATTTGAGAGAAAATGAAAAAAAAAATAAATTAAAAAGGAGTTGGAAAGAAATTGTAATGTATGAAAAACAAAAAAGACTTTGTGTCACTCTTGATTTTTAATGGTATATTATTGTTATTATTTTCATTTCGAATCATATAATTTCTGATAATTATTTAGATATAGACTCAATATTTCCAACTATTAGACTGCTTTTTTTGATAAAACATAAAATTTTATACTAATTCGTTACAAAATACAACTTATAAACATCAATATGAACTTATTTGTACAATTAAATAGAAAAATAAAATAGACTAATTAATTTTCTTTCAAATACTATTCGGTCAAATTTAAGCTTTATAGGTATGAATTCAAAGCGTATATTTTCATATATATTTTAGAAAGGACACAAAAGTGAAGATAAAAATACAAAACAAAACTTGAAAATTTTCTTTTATATTAAGGGTAAAATTGATCATATTGGATAATGATTTTTTTTTTTTTTTTTTTTGAGATTATATTGGATAATGATTAGTCACACAATAATTCCTCGTAACTAAATAAACGCAAATAAAAATGAAGTTTAAAGGGTAATAACTAAGATGAGTTTTGAATACTATCAACTCAAACTGCTTATCGAAAATTATCAGTTAAACTGATCAAAGATAATGACAAATTGGGATTTTGGAGATTTTACATATATCAGCGTAATTTTCCGCTATATATAAAATATTTTAGAAAATTTGTGATACATTACATTTATTTAGTTTTTTTTTCTATACATGGGCAGAAACTTATAAGATTATCAGGTCATACTTAATAATCAGTGTTTTTTGTTGACATTTAATTAGTGCTAGTGCTTTAACTAATATATTGACATCTACATTCCAAAGGTACATTGGTATTTATGGAGTTGGTTATTTGATATATAAATGTACTTGTTGTAAGGAAGACAAAAGGTCAAGTAGGTGTGTTTATGATGGAAATATTGGAAGCTCAAATACTATGAGAATGTAATATTAATTAATTCATCCGATTGAACACTTATATTTTCTTGTAATTTATAAATTAGAAGTGATTTTATTTTAATTTATTTATTATTATTCTCTTTGTTACAATATATAGTCTATCCCGCAATATTGAATAAAATTTTATAGTGTTCCTTTTTAGCAACTCTTCAAAGAAATCAATAAAAAAGAGAATTTTAATAGACATTTTAAGGTACTTCAAATTATGCATATTTGTTCAAACACTATGAATTAGGAATTGTCAAAAATCTTAGGACTAATATAACGCCCGTACAACAGGATTCGGATGAGGTCTTGGAATCCGGATCTGGAAAACCTCCTAAATGAAGCCACCGAAAAGGAAGGTGCTCTTTGTCGAATATAGGTAGTACAAAATCAATTCTCTTAAGTCTTTCTTAATCATGAGACTATATCTCAAGATATCTTTCATTCGGATGTGGACTCGGTTCATTCATGTACCCATGCTAACCCTGGACGTTACAAAAACTTCCTCTTCTTGTCTCATCTTACACTACATTGCTCGTTCAAATCCATCTGCTGCCTTCCTCAAAGTTTGACCCTAAAAGGCTTTAACAACAAGACTTCTCCAACTCTCCACTCATTTCTCTAATTGAATTTTGGGGTTGATGGTAGGAGAGGAAAAGAAATGGAGGAAGAAGAGAAATGTTGGAGAGAAATTGAAGAGGAATTAGAGAGAGGTTGTGATGTATTATTATAAACAAACATGTAATTCTATCCTCTATTTCCTCTCCTCTAAATTCAAATATCACTCCCTACCGAGATAAATTGAACTTTAAATTTGGTTTTTATAATAATTTTTAAAGTTTGAAATTCTAAAAAATTAGAATTTTTGATTCGATAAAACAAGAAATTTCTATTATGTATCTTGTATATGTATGATTTTTTAAAACAAACTGACAGTTTAAGAATGGATTTTTTATAATTTTAAAATTTTAGAAACCAAATAAACATAATTAGTAACTTAACCAGTTAATTAATTGTTATAAAGAAACATTAGAAAAAAAAAAACACAAGAAATATGGAAGAGTGATTACAAAACCATAGTCCCACTTCACATATGAATGTACCCAAAGCAGAAAACATATATACACGATAAACTTACATTTGGAAAAAAAGAAAAAAAAAAAAAGAAAAAGGAAAGATTATTGGTAGGATTTAAGAAGAGCGCCACACGTAGAACAAACGATGGCCTTCCAAAATGTGGAATGGATCGGAATTCGGCAAAAAGTGGTGGTGGTTTTCATGTCCGCCACCCGAGCACCCCGACCGCAGCGCGAGCACGTGCCGGCGACTGGCTTCGTCCGCCGCACCTTCTTCTTTTTGCCGATCAGAAAACACAAGCAAACCATTTTTTTTTTATTTTCACGCCGGCAACTTCCTCTGATCTCTCTGTTTGTAGATGGAAAGCGTGTTTTGAATTTGGCTATTGCTATGGCGGTCCCGGAATTTTGTTTAAATACACAATTCCCTGATCTCACTGTACCCATCGTTTATTCATTCATTACATTATGGAATACCCACTTTCCCATCCTTTTCTCATTACTATTTTCTCTTATCTATTTTTCTGTTTTCTTTTTTTTCTTTTTTCATTTATTTACACCTTCATCTTATCTCCAAAAGGAAATTAAATAATAATCAATAAAATAAATTTTTTTTTTTTGAGTAGAAAATAATTCTTCTTAATTTATGGTTTTTAAGAGAAAAAAAAATCAAATAAATATCAGCCATAGCCAGCATTTGAACCATGGGTTTTGAAAATTATGTTAACCGAACAAATATCTATACGCTCAGTTGGCACTAGTAATGCATTATCATCCACTCATGAATTGAAAAGGCGCTCACCATTATTTATCAAGCAAGAAGATTTGTGGAGCAAATGCAAGCATGAAAATTTTTGAAGAATACTTACAAAGGAGTAGATAAAGATATTTAGCTCATTGGAAGAAAGCTTCAAAGATTTGAACACGATGTTTGTTGATCAACTAGTGAGTACTTTACAAGCCCATGAAGAAAAGCTTCTCAAGAAAAACAAACAAAAAACTGAGTTGCAGTTGAAAGATAAAGAAGAAAAACAAGAAATAAATAATCGAGGTGGAGGACGTGGTCATAATAGTGGACATGACTACTTAAGAGGACGAGGTAGAGGAAATTTCAATCATAGAAATTTCAATAAAAATACTACAAGTACTTGTTTATCAAGAGGTTGTGGTAGACAAAATTACTCAAGACCATATGGTGGAAGATTGAATAATAATGACAGAAGGTATGATAAAAATCAAGTTAAATGTTATACTTGTCATAAATATTGTCATTATTCACAAGAATGTAGAAATAAAGTCAAAGAAAATGCCAACTATGTTGAGCAAAAAATTAAATGCGATGAATCGTCTTCGATTCTAGCAAGTAAATGAGAAGAGACATGCAATAATTGCTCATGGTATCTTGATAGCGGTGCAAGTAATCACATGTATAGAAATAAATCAATGTTCGTGAAACATGATGAATCAGTTTGTGGAATATCGTATTTGGTGATGCAACTAAAATTGCTATGAAAGGTAAAGGAATATTTCAATAAACTTTAAGAATAATAAACATTAGTTTATCTCTAATGTTTATTATATTCCAAATATAAAGAACAATATTTTGAGTTTGGGACAACTTTTGGAGAAAGACTATAATGTTTTGATGATGGGTTACGTCTTTCAATAAGGGATAATCAAGAAAATATGATTGCCAAAGTTCAAATGACAAAGAACATAATGTTTTTGTTGAACATTCAAACTCACGTTTCAAAATGTTTAAAGTCATATTTGAAAGATCCACCCTGGATTTGGCACATAAGATTTGGACATTAGAACTTTGATGGTTTGAAACTACTAGCAAGAAAGGGCATGGTAAAAGGATTGTCATATGTAAAGCATCCATATCAGTTTTGTGAATTTTGTGATCTCTATGGGAATTAATCAAGAATCCACAAGAATTTACTTCAAGAGCACGAAGACCACTAGAACTTGTTCACGTGAATGATCTTAGTGGACCAATCAAACCAAGTTATTTCGATAAAAATAATAATTTCTTATTATTTATTAATGATTTTAGCCAAAAGACTTTGGACGTTTATTTTGTCTAGGAGAAATATGAGTTTTTTTAAGAGATTTAAATCTCTTGTTGAAAAAGTGGTATGTATATAAAATCTTTAAAATCAGATAGAGGAGAAGAATTCACTTTGAATGAATTCAAAAGATTTTGTGAAGAATATAGAATTTATCAATCTATGATTGTTCCATATACTCCACTGCAAAATGAAGTTGTTGAGAGAAAGAGCAGAATCATACTCAACATAGCTCGAAGCATGTTGAAGAATAAGAAGATGACAGAAGAATTTTGGACACAAGTAGTTGAATATGCAGTTTATTTGTCTAATCGCTCTTCCACTAGAAGTGTATGGAATAAAACTCCTCAACAAGCATGTACAGGAAGAAAACAATCTATTTCTCATTTGAGAGTATTTGGGAGTATAACTTATGCCCATGTACCAGATAAAAAATGGAGTAAGCTTGATGATAAAAGTGAGAAGCATGTGTTCGTTGGATATGATACAAGCTCAAAAGACTATAAGCTTTATAATCCTACAACAGAGAAGACAATGGCAAGTAAAGAGGTTGTGTTCGACAAGGAAGTAACATGGAATTGAGATGATGAACCAAAAGAATACAAATTTCTTTTATTTTCTGAAGATAAACCGAGTGATGACGTTGCTTCTCCATTAACACCAACTACACCACCAAGAACGCCACACCAAGATACACCGTCGTCATTTACAAGTTCAGATGAAGGGCCTCATCGTATGAGAAAATTGCAAGACATATATGATGAAACAGAAGAGTTAAGTCAAATTTTCAATGATCTTACTCTTTTTTGTCTTTTTAGTGATAATGAGCCTTTAAATTGTGAAGAAACTTCACAAGATGAAAAATGAAATAATATGACGGATGATGAGATAAACACCATAAAAAAAAAATGAAACTTGGGAACTTTCTACTCCTCAAAGTGGAAAGAGAGTGGTAGGTGTCAAATGGGTGTTCAAAATAAAAAGAAATGAAGGATGAGAGGTGGAGAGACATAAAACGAGATTAGTTGCAAAAGGCTATTCTCAAAGAAAATGTATTGACTATGATGAAGTGTTTTCTCTTGTTGCTCGCTTTGAAACCATAAGGTTATTAATTGCTCTAGCTGCTAAAAATAAATGGATGATCTTTCAGATGAATGTCAAATCAACATTCTTAAATGAATATCTCAAAGAAGAAGTCTACTTAGAACAACCTCTTGGTTATAGTGTAAGAGGTCAGGAAGATAAAGTTTTGAAGTTGAAGAAGGCATTATATGGAGTGAAACAAGCGCCAAGAATATGGAATGGTAGATTAACAAGTATTTCCTCGACAATGGGTATTTGAGATACCCTCATAAACACTCTATATATATCAAGACCAATGATCATCGAGATATTTTATAAGAAAAATATATCCCGACATACCCGAACAAGGCCTTGACCCCTTGGGGTTGGCCCTTGAGGTCTTAACCCCTCAGAGGCGGCCAAACTACCCCGGTCATCCCAAAGGTCGGCCAAGCAAGGCCTTGACGCTTCAGGGGTAGGCCAAAGAAGGCCAGGACCCCCCAGGAGGTCCACTAAAAGAGGTCTTGATCCCCTAGGAGTTGGCCCTTGCGGCCTTAACTCCTTTAAGAATCGGCCAAGGAAGGGCTCAACCCTCTAGGGTCAGCCAAAGAAGGCAAACACTCTATAGGGAGAAAGTTGTGGACGTTAGAACTCTCTTAGGAGTCGATTGGGTCTAAGTGGCGACTGGATTCATCGACAATGACCATGAGTTACACCGAAGGTGAATACTCCCATAAGTTGACAAGCCATAGAGGTCAGGATTGACCGAGTCCAAAGGTGATTCCTGAAGGGAAGATCAAAGGCGAACACTCCCTAACAGGGAAAAGTCATGGAAGTCAGGTCTCCCCTAAGAGCCTCGCGACTCAAATTGACTACTAGATCTGCCGATAACGGTCAGGAGTTACTCCGGAGGTGAAAACCCCTAAAGGGGGCAAGCCATTGAGGTCAAGATTAATCAGTTAGTGAGCTGCATAAGTTACAAGTTTGAATGCTATTAAATGTCAAGTCATCCTTCATTTTAGTCCAAGCTGAAATACGCTCATAATCCTAGTAAATTATTCTTAAGCTCTTAAGCTCTCGGTAAACTCTCTAAAAATATATTGCTTACTTAGGCATTAGAGGCACTATAGCTCACACCACATCGGTGTGCCTAACTTTTGTTGTTTTGTAGGCAAATGCGTCCTCAGTAAATAAATCTTTAATGTTGATTTTAGTTGACCATTTTTTGGCATCAAGAATTGACGTAGTCTGTAAGGACAATTTTATGTTCTACCCGAAAAGCAAGACCCTTTCGCTTTTATTTCAAGATGACAAACAACTAAGTTATAATAACCACGTCATCGATGGAGAGTCAAACGACGAACATGCTCCAAGGAGAGTTACTGCTAGGAAACAAGAGCAAGATCCAATTGAGAACCACCCAGAATCTAAGGGTGAGGAGTCTACGAAAGAAGCAAAACAAGCTCATCCGAGGTTCACAGCCTTAAAAGAACAATGCAAGAAATGGCAGAGAACCTTGGTTGGTTGATGAAGTTACTCAAACACCCTATTCGACCTAGGCTATCATTGCTAAGAACCAGAAAACACCACAGGAGGTGGTAGCACATCCACTTGCCATAAGCAAGTCACGGCGGAAAGATCTACACTCTTGGTACGGGAACCTACAAGAAGGAAAGCCCCAACCATCAAGGTTCCGAGAGAGGTTTCCTCCAACACCCAAGACTGGTCGATCATCTTCGACTGAGGGGTAACGATCGAAGAAATGATCACTCGGTGCACCAAGTAGTCTCTCGAAGTGAAAGACGTCATTCTAGAACACATTCATTTAGGACCAGCCAGCGGCGGACCAATCTACAAAGAACCTATACTAAGCATCCGAGAGTTCTAAATGCCCGGGCGTCAGGATCAGACATGAGAATGAACCTGAGAACAGTAATAACCAGCGACAGAAAGAGATGAGTGTCTAATGGAGATGAAAACCAACCTTGATTAGCTTAGTTACTCATTCTCCAAGACCAAGATGGGCTCGACCTAGACAAACTAGTCGATCAGTCTAATCCTCTTTTCACTGATGAGATCATTGAGGAACTAGTACAGACAAAGTTTAAACTATCGGCGATAAAACCGTTCGACGAGTCAAGGATTCTATAGAGTACTTAAACACGTTTCGATCATGGATAGAACTCCATGGAGTCCGAGACGGAGTTAAGTGTAGAGCGTTATCTTTTACACTCATAGGATCGACAAGAAAATGGTTTAGGAAACTTAAAATAAAATTAATCCCATCATTCCAAGAGCTAGCTAGAGCATTTTTATGTTAAAGATATAATACTTGACGATTTTTTTCTTATAAACATCACTATTTAAAAATTTACAAATGCCTTTTCACATTAGTTGATCCTAAGAATAGATATTTGGCTGATCCTCTGGGGTTGTGACCTTCCTTAGCTGATCCCCTAGGGGTTGTGGCCTCCATTTGGCTAACTCTCGAGGGGTCGGCATTGGCTTGGCCGACCACCGGGCAGTCGACATGGACTTCGCTTACCCTTTAGGGGTTGTGGCCTCCATTTGGCCGACCCTCGGGGTGTTGTTGTTTGCTTGGCTGGCCCTTGGGGGGTCGGCATGGACTTGGCTGACCTCTAGGAGTTGTTACCTTCTCTTTTAAGGAATATATTTATCCTTAGAGATTTTCTACACTTATATTTTCCATAAAAACACTCTTCCAAAACTTCACCCTCATTTTTAACCCCTTTGGCAGAAAATTGCTTCTCACTAGGCTAGAATTTTTTATTTTTCCAAAGTGTGGGAGGAGACTCGCTTTGCATCCGTCGTAGCTCGTCTTTTCGGTAAGTACCCTCTTTTTTTCCGACTTTATGCAAGTGAGTAAGTGTATTATCGAAAGTTTTACCACTAAGGCATTTTTTTGATTTTTCACCTCTCATGGATGTATATCTAAATTTTTGGATTATTTAGGCTCTTTTTGACAAAGACTTGCTCGTTTGAGTACTCCTTCAAACCTTAGGCTACTTAGGCAGTTTTTACAAAAGTCTCGCCCGTTTTTAGCGTTTTTCGAACCTTTTAGGTTACTTAGGCTCTCTTTTTTAGAGATTTACCTTTCTAACCTCACTATTCGCATATAATTATTTACCTTTGCTCTTATGGATCCTTCATATGATTACGAGACCAAGTCCCACCACCTTCGTGCTTCCTCCTCTCTTAAGAGGACTCGGTGAAAAGCTATGACAGTAAGATCGGGATCTTAGTTGGTCGTGTCTATTCTGACTTAAAAGAACTTAGATCACCTTAGCACCCAATACTTTATTCCTTTTGAGATTTCCTTGCGGCTTCCACTAGCCTTGGAGACGTACACCCTACCTCCTCCAAGCGAGGTTGCACTTTTTACCACCATGTTCAACAGAGGGCTTCGGTTGCCCCTTATACCTTATCTTCAAGAGTTCTTAGGTATGGGCGGGTTGGCTCCAGGTGTACACCGACTTTGAGGGTCAGAGACCTTCTTTCACTATACCACTTTTTCCAGCACCCCGACGTTACGATGGGTTGTTACCTTACTCACATAAGCAAACTTTCTCCCTTGGTGGCATGCCCCAATTTTCAAAAGGGGTGAAAAGAACGGTGGTTTTTCGCTGGAAGACCTTGGGCAGCTCCAGGTGTGGAAGCTTCAATGGCAGTTTCCACCGCCTTTAGAACATACGGTACATTTCTCTTCGCCTTTGCACATCTACCTTTTGGCACGGTACTCACGTTTTTTATGTTGTTTCTAGTACATAGGAAGTTAAGTCCCCTCTCTTGAGAACTAAAGTTCTACGAGGTTGTTATGACCTACCCTGAGGAGCTAACTCGCAGCGCGCAATACTTATCTACTGATTCACTGGCACTTTAAAACCTTCTTCCATATTCAGCAATGCCGACTGAATCAAATTCGGACTCTCATCCCTCTGGAGGGATCCGCTACAGGTATCCAGCTCGTTATTTTAAATTGCCATGCTTAATTAGAAATGTCGGCTAACGTTTTTTACCCATGTCCAACTGCCATGGACTATGAACCTTTGCTGAGGCGCGTCTTTGATGCAGTGAGCTGCCAGACTTCTCACCCCTTCACTAAGCCTCCCACCGGTGACACGGTGGACCTTACTTCGAAGGGTTGTCCTCTTCCAACTTGTGAAGACGGAGACCTTCCTTTTCCAGAGGTTTTAAAGGACTTAGACATTGGGTCGGACCCAGAGTTTAACGAACTCAGACGCCTTTATGCGGCCTTCCTCCTGGATTCGACTCTTATCTTCTGTCAGGGTCGTACTGTCTTACTTTGGACCCACAAGAGAAGAATACCTTAGCCTTCAATCTGTGGAGTGAAATGGAATCTTCTTCGACTCCCTTTCCACTAGGAAACGCCTCATTGGTCTTGAAGGAAAGAACCCGTTTTATGCACGAGGTACAATAACTCTATTTTTTATAGACATACGTTTATCTAAGTATGTAGGCTAACTTGTTACCTTTGTATTTGTAGGCCTTCATGCATTTTTCCTTGACTTTCCGTCACCTTTCTGAGGAAAGCGTCATACCCGCTCTTTTTTGTCCTCCAACTCCAACAAGCTTAAGTGGGAGTTGGCACAGGCTCGAGAAGCTCAGCGAGTTACGGAGGCTGCCTTGGTCGACCTTCGAACTTCCGTCAAAGCGGCCCTAAGTCTTGTCGCCCGTACACACAAAGAGAACCTGTTCACGATCGCTCGCCATCATCGAGATTTGGCTTCTACTGAAAGGAAGCTGAAGAACGCTTCTTACTTGTCTAACCTCGTGAAAGGCTCTTCTACCTTCCTGATTTTGGAGATCAATGCTGGTGAGGATGCCATCGGTTGGGCATTTGACCAAATTCAGGAAAGAGTTAGTTATGACAACCTCCTTCCCTTTTTTCAATCTTTTTATACCAACACTACGGAGACAGTCGCGGACCGTTCCTTGCAAGCCTTCGAATCCAGACTTCCAAGTGATCCAACCCAAGTTGCTTACTACGACTCTCGCATTTTTCAAGGCGTGCCCGAAAGGAGTGAGGCCCTTCCAGCTAAGACAGCTCATGCCCAAGCCGAACTCATTAGACCGACTTCCAGTAGAAGCAGCTGCGGGGGGCCTTGATGACTATCTCTTTATTGCTTTTTATTTCTAGAACGTTTACTTTGCTAACTTTATCTTTCCTTTAGGTTGTAACGGGGAAAATTTTGAACTTTGAATGAATAATAGCTCTTGATTATTTATTCATTGACAATTTGAATTACATTCTATTGAAAGTATTTTTCAAGTGTTCAACATTCCAATGATGGAGCATCTTATTCTCGTCCATGTCCTCGAGGTAGTAGGTGCCTAGGCGTGCCAGTTTGGCGTCTTGGTATGGTCCTTCTCAATTTGGCCCAAGACTCCACTGTTGAGTTCTTTGGTGTTCGGCTTCACCTTCTTCAACACTAAGTCGCCCACTTTGAAGCACTTTGTCTTTACTCAGGAGTTGTAGTACTTGGCAATTTGGCTCTTGTACCGTGACACCCTTATGTGTATTGCGTCCCTTCTTTCTTCCAAGAGATCTAGGCTCATCTGTAGTTTATGGTCATTTTGAGTTGGATCAAAAGACTTTACAAGCGGGGATGAGAGTCATATCTCGACCGAAATTACTGCTTCCACCCCAAATACTAGCGAGTAAGGGGTTTCGCCTGTTGATGTTTTGGGTGTGGTGCGGTATGCCCACAACACTTGTGGGAGCTCTTACGCCTAAGACCTCTTCAAGCTTTCGAGCTTGGTCTTTAGTTTCTTTTTTATGATATTTTTTACTTCCTTCACTTGCCCATTGGCTTATGGGTGAGCTGGTGATGAGAAGTTGTGCTGAATCCCTAGCTTAGAGCAGAATTGTTGAAAAGCTTAGTTGTCAAACTGCTTTCCATTATCAGTGATAAGAGTTTGAGGTATCCCAAATCCGCAAACTATACACCTCTAGATGAACTCAGTCCCTTTCTTTTCGATGATAGTTGTCAGGGCCTCGACTTGAACCCACTTGGTGAAGTAATCAACTTGACTTGGCCTTGCCCAACTGGTAAGAGTTCTATAAGGTTTACCCGTCATTGTGCAAACGGTCATGGTCTCATCATGCTAGTAAGGACCTCGAGCAGCTGTCTTTGGATGGTAGCGAACCTCTGGCACTTATTGCATGCCCGAGTGTACTTCTTGGAGTCTTCGCCCCTGGTCAACCAAAAGTAACATTACCTGACTAACTTCTTGGCTAGGGACCTTACCCCTTCATGGTTGCCACACACGCCTTCGTGCATTTCCTACATTGTATAAGTGGCCTCGCTAGGGTCGAAGCATTTAAAGAGAGGTAAAGAATACCCCTTCATCTACAGCTTATCTCCCTGCACCACGTACTTGGAAGCCTTGAACTTAAGTCGTCGGGCGTCCTTCTTGTCGTCTGGCAACTTCCCATCCCCTAAGTATTCAAGGAAGGGGGTCATCCATGTTGTTGGCGAGATCGGGGTTGCCTCATTAATCTCGTGCAGTAGCTCGATGGTGATGGTACACTTGTCTAAGATTTCTACTAGCACGGTCCTGTATACCTCAGTTTTGTAGGCGGCAGCTAACTTTTCCAAGGCATCGACATTGACATTTTGGGACCCAGGCACTTGTAGGATTTGTACCTCTACAGGTGTCGCCCCTTGGACACCCTCACTTCGCACTGGCTCTCTTTTAATAGATTTCATCTTTGTGACCTCTACCATTCCCTGTAGGGCTTTGTGGTAGCACTCCCCCGAATACAATTGTTCTCCTCATACTTGCCCCACCCTCATGGGAGTATGAAACTTCATCACCTGGTGGTAGGTCGATATGACCGCCCTTAACCCATGTACCATGGGTCTTCAAAGTATTCTATTGTAGGCGGAGTTGT
Source organism: Cyclanthera cordifolia (assembly GCA_037832605.1). Taxonomy (NCBI): domain Eukaryota; kingdom Viridiplantae; phylum Streptophyta; class Magnoliopsida; order Cucurbitales; family Cucurbitaceae; genus Cyclanthera; species Cyclanthera cordifolia. The sequence continues at coordinate 25,944 of JBBMEG010081033.1, forward strand.
CGTTCACCAGCAAGAAATTTACAAAGTGGAGACTATGTTGTCCCCTTTACCAAAGGTTACAGGGAGCTCGATTGAACCTTCAGGAGTCAGAGTGCTCCCCCTAAACCAACTAGGGATGTTGTATTAGGCTTGAGCCTTTCTCTTCCCAGCTTCATAGCATCGTAAGCTCTTAGCAATATAGTACATTCGCAGAACTACCTCCGTCAATAAGGATTCTTCTGCTCAAATGTTAAGACAGAAAAATACACTAGTAAGGCGTCATTGTGCCGCTAGTGTAGTATTGCAGCCTTAGCGATAGTGAAGCCAAGTTGTTCAACCGCTGCTTCCATTACTCGCACTTCTTCACCTCTTAGCACGCCTCTAGCTTGTCTCACTTTTTCTTTCCGACTCTAGTTGGACTCCGCTCCAGCCGGCCTTCGAACGATGGTTCTGACTTCTGATGGCGGTAGTGATCTTTCGCCTTCCATTTTCTTGGTAGGGGACTTAGACGTCTTCCCACCCTCTTCCACGTACTTATCCAATCGTCCTTTTTGGATGAAGGACTCTATGGACTCTTTTAGATTGTATCAGTCTGAGGTTCTGTGTCCGTGATCCCTATGAAATAGACAATATTTTCCCTTATTTCTCTGTTGGATCAAACCTTGATTTGGCTCGGCCACCTTAGCTCCTCCTTATCTAGAATCTCCATCAATATATGCTCTAATGGAACCGCTATTAGGGTGTATTTTTCGTATCGGCTAGGTGGTACCCTCTTTCGTTTGGTCTTCTCTTATTTCACTCGGCCTTCTTCTACCATTCGCTTTCGCGACTTTTTGTAGTCGGACTCGCGTCGACTTATCGACTTTTCATGGTCCAGAATGGAGCATTTTTCTTCTGTGCCTCATCAGGAGATCACCAGCTCCCCTACACTCATGTACTTTTGTGCCCTAGTTAGTAGCTCGACATAAGTGAGTGGAGCCTTCTTCCCTAGTGACAACATAAACCTCTTATCCTTGAGTCTGGATACGACCACTGCAAGAGCCCTACTATTAGTATACTCTTTGACTTGCAGCGCCTCATTATTAAAGCGTGGTATGTACTCTAGAAGGGTCTTCTAGCTTCTTTGCTCACGGTTAGTAGATGGGTGATTGACTTTTTCTGATCTCTCCCACCTAAGAATTTGGTGACAAAAGCTCTAGCTAGCTCACTGAATGAGGCAATAGACTTGCGTTTGAGTTGCCTTAACCATCTTCTGGCCGGTCGCGTGAGCGTAAATGAGAATGCTGGCACTTAATCGCGTCTTAGACTCCATGAAGTTCCATCCATGGCCGATATGAATCTAAGTGTTTTACAGGATCAATAAATTTGTCATACTCCTTGATTACTGGGAGCTTAAACTTCGCTGGGACGGACTCCTCCATGATTTCATCCATGAAAGAAGGGTCGACCTGGTCGATTAGGCTGTCCAGGTTCAGTCTGTCTTGGTTCTGCGCTTTCTCATGCTCCCCAACTGATCTTGGAGAAGGTGAAGCTAAGCTAACCAAGGTTGATCCTCAGCTTCGCGATGTCCCGCATCTCTTCGGTGTTGGTTGAGACATCCCTGAGATCCGCTCTCAAGTCTAATCCTGTCGTCCAGGCATTTGGAATTCTTGAGGGATGTTGGGTGGATGACCCTCGTGTGGTACTCCACGGCTGGCTACTCTTGGCTGATTGCCTTCTACAAGATTCTCTAGCTCTACAGCCAATCCTCTGGTGAACCGAGTGCTCCGTTCTCTGACTATTACCGCCTAGTGGAAGTCATTTGAATGGTCTTCGGTGTCGGGAAGGAACATTTCTCGAGCCTCTATGGCTGGGGCTTTCCCTTTGGCAGGGTCTCGAAGCAAAGGCGATGACTTCTCTACCGCAGCTTTTTTCTAGGTAGGTTGTCGCCTCACCACCTCCTACGATACTTGCTGGTTTCCGCGACGGCTGTCTGAGCCAAAGGAGGTCATCAAAGTAATTCCACCAGGTGACTCAAACCCTCCGCCATTCCTTGCACTTGTTCCTCCAAAGCTGCAAACTTCAGATCGGCACACTCTAGTTCTTGCCTGGTTACTGCACCCTTAGGATCCGGGTGGTTCTCAACATGAACATTGTCATGTCCTCTGGAGGAAATTCTCCTTGGAGCGTGCTCAACATCCGACTCTCCTTCGACACCGTAGTTGTGGTCGTTCTCAATGTTCGACATTTTTGTAAAAATTGTTAAAGTACTAAGCTTCTTTGGTAGAACATTTTCTCGTCTCCACAGACGGCGCAAACTGTTGATGCCAAAAAATGGTTAACAGATATCCACAGTAAAATTTTTATTACCAAGGACGAGAAGTCTGCAAAAAAGAACAATTTTAGGATACACCGGTGTGGTGTGAGCCACAAGGCCTCCTATGCCTAAGTTAGTTAGAGTTTAGGAGAGTGATTTAGAGAACTTTTAGAACTTAGAACAGCTTAAAAATACTTAGCGTAGTTTTGCTTAGGATTCGCCTCCCTTTAAATGGAGAATGATTTGACTTCTTATAAGAGTCGATTTAGTAACCGCTGTAGCTCACTTATGGCAGCCTAATGACTAGTCGTTTGAAATTTTCGTCATTAAGCCAGAAATAAATACCGGTGTAACTCCTGAACGTTACCCTTTGAAGGTATAACGGCTTTAACTCGAGACTTACTTAGACACGGCCTTCTCGTTGTAACCTTAGGACGTTACAGGATGCAACATCTCCAAGCGTTACTTATACTTGGTCGACTCATCCACAGGAGAGTCCTAACCTCCACGACCCACCCGCTCAGGCTAGCCCACTCGAACGATCTCCTAAGAGGTTAGCTTCGGACTCGATCAAGCCTTACAGGTACTCACTTCCACGACTAACCCAATATGGCTGACCTACTAGATGTAACCTTAGGACGCCATGGGGTACAATGTCTCTATACGTTACTTGGACTTGGTCCACTCCTAAAGGAGAGTCCAAACCTCCACAACTAACCTACTTATGCTACCCTACTGTATATAACCCTATGACGCCACGAGATGTAGCGTCCCCTAATGTTATTTGTACTCGGTCGACTCGTCCATAAGAGAGTTCTAAACTCCACGACCAACCCACTTGGGTTGGCCTACTCGATGTAACCCTAGTACGCCATGGGGTGAAGTATCCCCAAACGTTACTTGGACTCGGCTACAAGGGCCGACCCATAGGGGTTAGATACCTTCCTTGGCTGACCTCTAGAGGGGTCGAACTTACTTGGCCGATCTTTGAGGGGTCGGTATGGACTTGGTCGGCCCCTTGGGGTTGTGACTTCCATTTGGCCGACCCCTAGGGGGTCGGCGTTGTTTTAGCCAATCCCTTGGGGGTTCTGGCCTTCATTTGGCCGATCCTTTAGGGGTACGGCATTCTCGTTGTAACCTTAGGACGTTACAGGGTGCAACATCTCCAAGCATTACTTGGACTTGGTCGACTCGTCCACAAGAGAGTTCTAACCTCTCATCGCTCGAGAGCCCACTAGACCGATCTTCATAAAGGTCAGCCTTCAACTTGGTCAACCTTTACGGGTTCTCCCCTCTACGGCGAACCCACTCGAGCTTGCCTACTTGATATAACCTTGGGACTCCAAGAGGTGCAGTGTCACCATGCATTACTTGCACTTGATCGACTCCTAGGAGAGAGTCCTAACCTCCACGACCAACCCACTCAGACTAGCATCACGATGTAACCCTAGGACGCCACGAGATGGAATGTCTCCTAACATTACTTGGACTCGGTTGCCTCGTCAACAGAAGAGTCCTAACCTCCACGATCAACCCACTCGAGCTAGCCTACTTGATGTAACCCTAGGACGCCACAAAGTACAGCCTCCCAAACGTTACTTGGACTCGGTCCACTCGTTCATATGAGAGTCCTAACCTCCACAACCAACCCACTCGGCTTAACTCTTGGCTGTTATCAGCGAAACTAGTCATTACTTTGGACTCGGTCGACTCTAGGGGAGTCCTGCTAACCTCCACTGCTTTCCCCCTAGGGGATGTTCGCCTTCTTTGGCCAAACCCGAGAGAGTCGAGGCTGCAAGGGTCGAGTCCTTCCTTGGCCGACTTCTAGAGGGGCCGGACTTACTTAGTCGTCCCCTAGGGGGTTGGCATGGTCTTGGCCGACCCCCTAGGGTTGTGGCCTCTATTTGGGCGACCCCCAAGGGGTCGGCGTTGGCTTTGCAAACCCTCTAGGGGTTGTGGCCTCCATTTGGCCGAACCCCTGAGGGTCGGCGTTGGCTTTGCCGACCTCGGGGGGGGGGGGGGGGGGGGGTTTGTCATGGACTTGGCCAACACTCTAGGAGTTCTGGCCCCCACTGGGGT
>JBBMEG010081033.1:30307-45828 GCA_037832605.1 Cyclanthera cordifolia
TTTTCCTCTCCTCCTCTCCCCCCGTCATGGACTTGGCCGACACTCTATGAGTTATGGCCTCCATTGGGGTCGGCCAAGGGTGGGGTTTTAGCCTTGTTCGAGTATTTCGGGATATTCTAGCCTATAATAATCTCCATTGTTGCTCTCCCTTGTTTTGTCCTTTCATTTCATCAACCCATTTCTTCTAGTTTCTTTAAGTTTTTCTACCCATTTCTTCAAGTTTTTTAGCTCTTTCTTAGCTCATTTTATTGCACTTTTCATTCTTGCTTCCTTTTATTGGGTTTTGTTGCCAAGGCTTGGTGATTTTCGAGCTCAAAATCTCTTCATTTTAGGCAAGCTCTTGGTTAATCTTTTATTTTTTTTCGTTTTTGCTCCAATTCAACCCTAAGTAGGCCGATTTCAACTTCATTATTGCTCTACTAAAGTGAGTTTTCACTTTGTTTTCTCTTTTGTGATAAATTCTACATTTTTATGGTTTTAAATTTTACATTTTGTGCTTTTTTTTTTGTTCATATGACTATGATTTTTTTAGCTTTATACATTTTGTGATTTAGGAATTCCATTTTTTAGTTTTTTTTGTTTATACATTTTGTGGTTAATATGATTTGAATTTTTCATTTCTCTTGAATTTTTCATTTCTCTTGTTAGGTGGATTATTAGTTTCTTACATTGTAAATTTCGTTATTTTTTGCAATTTTACATTTTATATATTTTTACTGCACTTTCTCTAGTTACTTGCTTTATTGTCCCTTTATTTGGAAATATTTCAATATGTAATTGAATATTTATGTCTTCATTAATGTCTATGATTTGCATGTATAGGCTATGAGATCTTCTCTAGTTGCTTGATAGACACTATCAATTGATGAAAAACAAAGGACTCCCCAATTTGATTTCTGCCATTATGAATACGATTTTGTTTATTTTTCGAATGCATTTTAGGTGGGTTTTGAGTTTATAACCCCTTTATTTGTAGTAGATTTAATCTATTAGGCATGTATCTAATTCTCAATTATGATTTTGTTTTTTTATTATACAAAAAGGGTTATGATTGTTTAATTATCATTTGTAGGTGGTCTAGGTATGAAGGTAGAGTCGAATATGGGTTAAGCATTTGTAAACATCACAACTTCCATGGTTGAATCAAACATTTGTGTTATTTGTCACAACTACAAGTGAGATGTTTGTGTCAACAAGAAAATTTGTGAGATCACCCATGCCAAAATTCAGGTAAACCTCATTTATATTTGATGCTTTGGTTGAAGTATATAATCTTATTATTAACTTGTAAAGTACCGATTATTTGACAAACATAATTTTAGAATCAAAGTTGATTGTTGACTATTACATTTTGTCTTAGGGAAAGGAAGCATTAAAAAATTCATTCAAGAACAAGATCTTCTAGAGTTATACGATCAATACCTAGTTGTGATGTAATCTCTAGAGAGCAATGGCCATCGACGCCCGTTGAGCTACAATCTGGAGGCGTATACCATGTGTACCTCGTAAATCGCTCAACAAGTGTGTAGTTGAGCTTTTTCAAGGACACAAGATTACAAATACAACTTAATATGAGATTAGAAAAAGTGAAAATTAGTAAGCAAAGTTTATGGCTTCTTTTAGGTATTTTTTCGACCTCCATTGTGTTTGAATTGTCAACTATATAGGTAGTTTTTACTGGATAATTAGTATCCCTTTTGTGTAGTTAGTGATTACTTAAATTGAATTGTGTATATATAAGATTCATTGTACTCATGCATTAGTGTAGTTTCTAGAGGAAAGAAGTCTCATTGTGATAACATGTTCATCTTATTTAACTTTAGACGAGGTTGAAAGAAGTTTAAGTAATCACTAAATAATGGACGGTCATGAAGGGGCTAAAAATTATACCATTTTGAAAAAAAAAAATTTAATTTTATATTTGTCATGTCAAGCATAAAAGATGTTGGAAACAAAAGAAGTATGGTCACTCGACATCTTTTGTGCCTCACATGAAAAGGTTTTCATGTCACTCGTACATATATCGAGCATATGACCGAAATTTATTACCAATTTCGTAGAATGCCTATCATTTTTTTCATGTTTATGAATCGTCATACCTGCCCGAAACTGATGTCTTTTAGCTCGACGCTATTTGTTTAGATCAAGCTTCATTTTGCGTAATATCTTTGTGAGTTATTCCATTTCTTTCTATTCTTAATATTTTGTTGTCATTGTGCCCTTTTGACTTTATGTTATTGCTTTTTCCTTTGTTTTAGGTTTTTATAGTTTTTATGTTTTGTGTCTTTTTGTTTTGGTTTACTTTTGTTTTGCATGTGGATATGGGAACATTTCTTTATTCCAAATTTATATTAGGTGTGTAATACAATAAAACTTCAATGTTCAATTTTTACTATGTCTAGGTGTCTTGTTGTGAACCATGCTCGGTTATTAAACTATTTATGCCAGGAGAGCCATTTTCTTTGATTTTCTTAGAAAATATTTCACATGTTTCTCTCTCCTCCTATGAATTTATCTTTCTAGAATTGTATAATTTTGTAAGTTTGTTTAGATTCAAAGCAAGTCCATTATGAAAAAGTGTTGCTAGTCATATTCAATACAACAAAAATTGTCAAGGGATAGGCGTGGGTGCCCAAATTGAGTAGTCTAATCGAGGTTTTGTGGAAGATTACAAATACTAACATACGATATTTTGAAAGTCGTCTCTACAAAACTAAAAGAGAAGGTGTTGAATCTAAAGAGAGAAGCATTTCTTATACGTAGTATAATTTTACGTGCATAGTACTTATTAACTAATCTAACATATTCTCTATATTGGCATGCATAAGTCATTTGTGTTGGATCCTTAATTCAAACACAGAGCTATAAAGCTTATGTCTAGGGCATTTAGAACATTCAAATACATGTTGAATGGCAAATACATCAAGTCGTATATGGAATTTGATAAGTTGGAAAAAATAGCAACTCTGCCCATTATTTTGTAAGGGACTATGCCCTAAATTTCTAGTAGTTTCTAATTAAAGAACAACATTTAATATATCATTTCAGTTATTAATGATAGTGATTATTTTCATAATTGCGCATTAATTTACAATTGTCATTCAACTTTATTGCGTTAGTTAGATTAATGGAGATACGCTCATGATTATTTGGATGTACACTTTAACAAGTATATGTGTGATTACTCTTAAATATGAGAGTTAAAGGCTAACTTCAAAGGAGTTTTCTAAGAAAATGACGTCTATTGACTAAGAAATTTTGGCCAATAAGAATTTGTCACATTATATACAAATAAATCCAACTAAGTATTGAGTCAATTACAAATCTATAATTGTTTCATGATTAATTGGATTAAAAGTTATTTTGTTTGGATTTTAGGCCCAAATTAAATTAGGCCTTAACCCGAGCCTAAAGACCCATAAAGCTGTAAGGGTTAGGCCCAAAGGCCCATGAAGCACAAGCTCATGAGTAAATAGAGAGTTCTGCCTCATTTACAGAGACCCGAAATTGAGAACATTAGAATGAAGACTTGGAGATTCAAAGATTTCAGATAGACAATTCAACATTCAGACAAAGGATTTAGAACATTCAACAAATCAAGTTCATAAGCCTTAAATATCAGTCAAAGAGTCATAGAATTCATATATCAAGCTTTGAAATTTAGAACACTCGATGACAAAGGCTTCTTCAATTCGATTGTCTCTTTGACATCAAATTGAAGATTTCATCATCCTCTGTCTGAGAGTAAGCTTGCAAGTCCTCAGATCAACATTTTCAAAATTCACAATCTAAAGAGAAAGAATCAGAAAACAAATATTAGAGATTGTAATACTAATATTTGAATATATGCAATCTCTGATTCAAATTAATAAAGATTCAAAATTTATTTACACGTGTCTCGTTTCTACTTATCCATAGAAATCACTTGTGACAATGTCATAACATAGAATATGTTGGGAGAAATAATTACTAAAACATTGTATTTCATGTGTCATTCTATGAAGTAGCAATATCTGTGTGAACAATATGGTTATTCAGAAATTGGATGAATTTATATGCATGAATGTGTAAATAATCATATCTTTTACTAGAGAAGCTAAATATAGAATTTATTAATACTTAAGCACGTATTTGGAGTTCCAATTCGCATAGGATAGTTGTTAGTGCTTAGTTGAGGCATGTTGAATGAAGAAGAATTGTTTAAAGTATTTGGAAACACGAAGTGATTCCCAAGTCATTTTCAAACTCTAGTTAGATTATAAAGATAAAATTTAGTTAAGTTAGATGTAGCAATCGGAAGCAAAGGAAAAGTTGAGATCTAGAACTGTTGTTTTTGAACTTTCAATTCATACTTTTTTTCTCTAATCCTTTCTTTACTTTCACTGTTGTTTTTTAATTTTGATTATGTTCTATTGTGATTTTTGTACGTAACACGTTTACTTGAATGATCATTGTGTTGTGATTGATGAATTGAAGTTTCGATTCAATTTTGAGTTATGTTGTTTGGTTATGAAATCGCTATTATGATTGCATGATAGTTTGATTTTGAAATCGCTATTATGATTGCGATTATCAGTTTTAACTTATGATTGTTGTTATATTTTTTCATTCAATCATTTTTTTTAATGATGAGGAACTAATTCTATTCGATATGATTAAGTTTATGTGATTTCGGATTGTGATAGCATTGAATCAGAAGATGTTGACTTGTCATGCATTATTGTAGCATATTTGATTGTTTTTCATCAAACAAACCATTTATAAGCTAATTCTATTACTACTTCAAGAGGAGGATTATAGGATTATCTGCATTGCATACACTAGGTTAGCAATATTTCTCTTGTTATTTAGTGAATAGTTAGAGATGATCTTATAACTTGTGCTGATTGATTTGACTTTATCATGAATATGACTTGAGAGAGGCAATTCTTAAAATTAGTAGTTTTTCACTTCTTACCATTATATTTCAATGTTGCAACAATCTGATTTCTATAATCTAATCTAGCCAACTTTCCAATCAAGTGAATTTGTGTTCTTTATTACTGTTATCTTGTTTTAATCATTGTTGTTTACTTAAGCATTTACCATTTCATATTAGAAACGTATCATTTTGCCCACATGATTCTTGCATACTGATTGAAAAATGACCAAAACCAAATCCTCGAGGAATATTGACCTTTTAAAAAAGATTAAAACTTGACTATAACTACAATTTTGTATACTTGCACATCTGACCTCATTTAGTATTATGTTAACAAAATATGATTACACAAGCATAATGAATTAAGGTAGGATAAGGTCGGAACAAGTTTTTGCCACCATAGCCGGGGATTTTTTATTTCCAACTTTCACTTTTATGTTTTGTGTACGAGTTTTAAATTAACTGAAGAATTGATTGTAATATCTTTTGTATTGAAAGGTGGCCATTTGTATGAACAAAGCCAAGTTTGAATAGGAATTTTTATTTGAAGACGAGCCTAAACGCTATCCAAGGAGGCTATGAAGAGAGAATAATGGGGTGTCAGCAAATCCAGGTAATCCTAGATCAGCTGTTAATCATAATGCTAGAGAAATGAATGAAAATCCAATTATAGTTGCTAATGATAAAGAGTGTGCACTTAGTATTTGTGTTTTACGAGATGTTAATGAATTGCAGCGAGGAACCATTAGACCTCAAATCATTGCTAGATCTTTTAGATTAAAACATGTTATGTTTAAAATGTTGCAATCAATAGGACAATTTCATGCCACACCTGTAGAAAATCCACATTAGTATTTAAGAGCATTTGTGGCAAAGGTTATTTGTTCGAAAACACTATTTTCTAAGGAGCTTCGGTGTTATACCAAAGAGAGTTGTTGATGCTATTAAGAACAAATGATGGCTCCAAGTGTGTATACCTATGAGGAAGTACGGGTGGATTTGGTGAGAGAATTTTATGCTAAAATTGTTGACAAGAAGAAGTTTGAGGCAAGGGTGAGAGGAACAAGAAAAGACTGGAGTGCCAAAGCTTGAAATGAGATGTTTCGGCTTCCGTAAAACGAGCCAACCAAGTTTAGAAAATTGATGAAGAAGCTAATTACCAATGAGCTATCGAAGAAGGTGCCTAGAGGCACCAAGAGCAGATTGGAAAGTCTCAGCTGAGACTTGTATTTTATAGGTAGCCTATCTCATTTTAGAGGCACATATTTAGATGGTGTTCATCAAGGTGATTTTGATGCCACAACCAATGATATGATGTTGACTTGAGCCAGAGCACTTCTGATCTATGCTATTATGGAAGGATTGACAATAGATGTCAGGGAGATCATATGTTTTGAGATGCAAAAGAGGGCAAATACGAAAATTGGAAAGATATTCTTTCCAAGGTTCATCATTGTCTAGTGTCTGAGATAAGGAATTCAACCCTTTGAAGAAGATGAAAAACTCAAGAAACCAAAAATAATTTCAATGTCAGTCCAACCGGAAGTGAAGCAATTAAGAAAGGGATCAAGTGGAATGGGTCTTGCTATTGAAGTAGATGAAATTATTTGGCAGATGCAATTGCTGCATTGTAGTGACCATTACATTGAAGGCCAATGAAAGAATATTGGGAGTATTTGCAGCAGAGGGACTTAGTACTGCAACATGCTTTACAAGATAAAGTAGACCTCAACATTGAATTTTCCAAATTTCCTACTATCTTGCCTTAGCCTTCGAGCGTCCAAATTAGCCCGAATCTAGTGCTGCTCTAGATGAAAAATTTTATGAGGATGATGATAAACTATTCTTCTAAATGTGGTTGTTTTGATGGATGAATGCGTATGAATGTTGCTTGTTTTTGTTGTTGCTTGGGTTTTTTTAGAAAGTTTAGTTTAGTTTTTTATTTTTGAAAAGAAAAAAGAAATTGCTCGTTGTGATGCAAGAGCGTGGGATAGCAAGCTCTCTTTTGAAGGAAAAAAAAATTATATGTTTGTTTTTGTTCAAGCAATTTGGAATCAATAGAATATCTTTTTAAGAGGTTTACATCAATTGAATAGTACTGAAATTTAAATGCTTTATTCATTTTGAAGAAATCCGATGAATTATATTAAATCGATGTAATTACTCGAATTGCTTAAGCTTTTGATATACAAGTTCTGAAAAGTAGTTTTAAAGAAGAAATTCGGAATTGGGTTATTTAAGAGCTTCAACATTCCCACGTGGATATAGTTCAAACTTAAATTTTTCGCAAAATTCGAGTATAGAGATTACGGTGTTTCATTGGGGACAGTGAAAATTTTAAGTTTGGAGATTGAGGAAGCTTGTCTAAGCAAAATTTTTGATATTTCTAAAGCTTTTGGTAGAGTATTGAGTGTTCAACATTGAGAAAAATTAATTGGCTATTAATCATTGTGCTGAACCAAAAGATAAGATTTTTTTTTTAAGCTAGTAGCAGAAATTGCTGAATACAAAATGGGAAAGTGAGAATTAATGAGAGTGAAGCTGAACTAAAGAGCTAGCAACCTAAGCTTTCTTTACGCATTCATGTGTTTGACATGATGCTTCAGCTTCTAGCTGTTCTCTTTGCTTAGGCAAACTTTTTTTTGCTCAAGTATGTTGTCTTGAAAACTATGAGAAGGTTAATTGATTAAACATGAATGTTTTTTTTAGATAGGACATGTTTCCTTGAAGAGATCCCTTGAGAGTTGTAAAATGAGAGTATTCCGGCTTTGAGAGAAAATAAGAAAAGAAATTTTCAAGCATGAGTCGAGTGTTGAATTTGAGGGAGAATGATCATCTTAATGAGATGCTGAAGCAATTAAATGTTTATGATAAAATTCTTTCATAAACCAATTTTGAGGAAGATAAAATTTAGTGAATATCAAATGGAGTGTTATAAGATTTAATGTTTTGCTACAACATTTCTTTACTTGAATACAAATTTTGAGAATGAGGAAAAGTTGATATATATCTCATATTTAGCATATGTTGTTATTCTAACCATGTTAAAGCAATTGCAAATAAGAATATTCATTAAGATTGATTTTCTTTGAAATTTTTTTGTTGAAAAAATTTTGTTATTATTTGAGGACGAGCAATAGTTTAAGTTTAGAGTTTTGATAAAGTTCAAATATGAGAGTTAAATGCTAACCTGCAAGGAGATTTCAGAGAAAATGACGTCATAAATTAGAATATTTTGAGAGAAATAATTACTAAAGCATTGTATTTATGTGTAATTATGTGAAGTACCTATATCTATGAATAATATGATTCTTCAACAATTTGATGAATTTATGTGCATGAATGTTTGAATTATTCATATCTTATACTAGAGAAGCTAAATGTGGAATTTCTGAATGCTTAATCAGGTATTTAGAGTTTTATTTCGATGAGGATAGTTGTCAATGCTTGAGGCATGTTGAATGAAGACAAAGATTGTTTAAGTGCACGTTTCACTAAACACGTGGAAAAATCTTAAGAATTGCGTGAAACTCGAGGTAGATTGAAGTAATCTCAACTGTTAAAGAGCTTTATATATATTGATTGATGATGAAAGCAATTGGAAGCACAGAGTGATTTCAAAGTCATTTTTAAATTCTAGTTAGATTTTAGATAGAAATTTAAATTGAGTTAGTTGTAGCAATGGGAAGTGAAGGAAAAGAAGATCTAGAACTGGTTTTTTTAAACTCTTCGATCTAGGCTTTTTCTCTCTAATTCTTTCTTTACTTTCGCTCTTGTTTTTTAATTCTGATTACGTTCGATTGAGATTTTTTGTTTATAACGTGTTTACTTGAATGATCGTTGTGTTCTGTTTGATTAATTGAATTTCTATTCAATTATGAGTTGTGTTGTTTGACTCTGGAATCACGATTACGATCAGATGATAGTTTGATTCTTATCTTTGTTTTGTTGCGACTATCAGTTTTAACTATGATTATTATTTCTTTTTTTTATTTAATTGTTTTTGTAATGATGAAGAACTAATTTGATTCAGTAGGATTAAGTTTATGTGATTTCGGATTGTGCTAACATGGAATAGGAAGATGTTGAATTGTCATGCATTGATGTAGAATATTTGATTGCATTTCATCTGACGAACTATTTGTAATATGATTCTATTTACTTCGAGATGAGAATTATAAGATAAGATTTGCATTGCATACACTAGGTTACAATATTTCTCTTACTATTTAACGAAAAGTTAGAGATGACCTTCTAACTAGTGCTAACTGACTTGAATTTATCATGAATGTTGTGACTCGAGAGAGGCAGTTGTTAAAGTTAGCAGTTGCTCACTTTTTATCATTACATTTAATATTGTAGCAATCTGATTTCCATTACCTAATCTAGTCGACTTTCGAATCAAGTGAATTTTTGTTGTTTGTTACTCTTATCTTGTTTTGATTATTGTTCTTTACTTAAGCATTTACCATTCCATGTTAGAATCATATCATTTTTCTCACACAATTCTTTTGATTTAAAAGTGATCATAACCAAATCCCTAGGAAGAATGACCTTTTAAAAGTGATTAAAACTTGACTACAACTATGACTAATATACTTGCACATATGACCTCATTTAGTATTATATTGACAAAATATGATTGCATAAGCATAGCAAATTAAGGTAGCATAAGGTCGGAACAACATGACATACAAATAGATCTAGTTTGAAGTTAACAACCTAAAACACCTATAGTATATGGACTAAGCCAGAATACCTAAGCTAGTGACACTGTTAGTACGACCTGCTTTGTAATGGTTTCAGATAAATTAATCCTTGATGTTCATGTGAAGAGATGTTAGTGGGGCTTCCTATATAAAAATAATTTTTTTGCATAAGTTTAATCATAAGTATTGTGATTGGTCTAGTAATTCTTGTTACGGGTTATGCCCTAACAGCCTAAATGTAAGATATTTAATATTTTAATTATTAATAAAGTATTATTTTTATTAATTGTGCATGTAATACACAACGTCATTCAAATATATTGCATTAATGAGATTAATGGCGATATGTCCACCATTTGGATGTCAAATCGGACAAGTATAAGGGAAATACAAGTGGATCTAGTTCCAAGTTAATAACCTAAAACGTCTACAACATATGAACTTAGGCATGGGCGTTTGAGTCTTGGACTAAGGCATGAGCATCTAAGTCTTGGTGACACTGTTGATACGGCTCACCATTGCAAATGTTGCAAATGACCTGATCCTAGTTCTTCATATAGAGACATGTGAGTGATGGTGTCTATACCAAAGAAGTTTTTGTATAAGATGGGACTAGAAGTTTTGTTATCAGTCTAGTTATTTTATTATACATTTACATCAATTACTTCGCTGAGGATGATCGTATGTCGACGTGATCTTAATTATGTATGGGTTGTGAGCTCCTACTTAATGAAATCATTCTTTGATGCGCATGAGTGAGACTAGCCAAACAACGTTAGGTCAATAAATCTCTCACGTTGAGGATTGCTGTAGTGAGTGGCTGGGAACACAACATCATAAAAAGAAATTCCCAGCTTCCCAATTATTGAGGAAGATATAGAGTTGTTCCCTTAAGAACTAATTTATGTGCTTTAACAAAGGGTACTGGCCTCTCATTTTCACGACAGAACATTAGTTTATAGTGGGACTGTAAATAACTTATTCATTAGATCAATCACTGGAACTTAAGGAGAAAGATGTAATTACAGGGCTTGTATGAATCTTTTGTCCCAGCTGTAAATTATTGACAAGCTCGTGAAAGATTACAAGCAGATTACTGATTATATTCATGGACATAGCTTGTCTTATAATGTTAAAAAGTTCAGCATAGGTTTTTAGTGGAATAAGTCTGATGTTAACAAATATGGATGGGATCTCGGGTCATTGTAGCTTTCAATCTATAGGTTCACCAATCATCAAGCTAGCTTATACTTGTTGGTACACTGTTTTATTATAGAGTTAATTTAAAGAGTTCAAATTCCCAGATTAATTTTAAGGGACATAATTAATAGGATCTTTAAGTTTAATGATTAAACTTAATTTACAATATATTGGAAATATTGAGTTTATATTTATGGGATAAATATTAATGAGAAGAAATTAATTTAATGGATAAATTAGTTGTAAACAATAAAAATTGAGAGACCACAGCTATTATTATGTTGAACATATTAACTGTATTAACAATTATTGGATAATTATTAAGTGAAGAACATTAATTAACATGTTGAACATATTTTATTGAATTAAAATTTATTGGATAAATATCAAATAAAAATAAATAAAACAGTATATGAGATATATTGTGTATTTCACAAGTATCCTCCCCTAAAATAGGGAGGGAATTTAGTCCTTCCCTATAATGAAATTTTTGAATTTCGTATTTAAAAAAGGAAAGGGAAAAGCTTTGATTTTTCATAATATCTTTTAATATTGTATATTGAAATATATTGTACTTTTCTATTTTAAATAATCCATCATCTACTATAAATAGGAGACTTGTGAAGTCTTCATTCTCACCCGGCTTAGTCTTAGAGTAGCTCATTTCAAATAGAGAAACTCCTCTAAAAGCTGAGATCTCTTCTACTTCTCTATGTAAGTATAGGTTGGTCAAAAATATGTTAGCAACGGGTATTAGAGCTGGGAGGTCTTCATTCTGCCACATTGAATGCATGTCTGTACCCCCTCTATTCCCAACAATCGTTATTAGAGCTTTGGACCAAGTGATTGTTGTTCTTGATTTCTTTTAAATGGTGAGTGTTTATAAAATATCTCTACAATAAAGAGATTCGAAGCCTAGCCGTTTAACAATCTACGGTTTCTTCTCTCGCGCTGAGCCACTACTGCTTCTAAATACGTAGATAGTACAAATTATATTTGTATCATATTTGGAGTTTTATTTTGAGTATTATTATTATATTCAAAGTGGAATTAAATATAATTGTTTTACCCTATCTTTTATTGCATCAACAAAACAAAAATTTTAAGATTTTTATCAAATATCTTTGAAAGATATTAGAAGGATAATTTTACAATATCTTAAGATTTAATTCAAATTTGTTTTTTATTTTACCAATATATTTAGAAGATATTGGAAGATAATTAAAATAAAATATGTTGAGTATTTTAAATTTAACTTATAAATATTTTTGCAAAGTATTTGCAAAGATAATTTAGGAGTTTTTATTTGCCTAAGCCACATCCACAGAAGATTAAGATGAAGATTTTGAAGGCCAAAATATATCTTGGTAAATCTTTTGTAATATGATTTTTTTTTTTTTTTAATTTTCTAAGGGTGTGCCAAATTATGATGGTCAATCTCTTTTTGTGATTTAAAATGCATGTGATGTATGCTTTAAATTTCATAACTTATAAGTTGCAGTGAATGCATGCCATATAGTTTTAAAATCTCACCAGATGTTAAAAAGATTCATGTTTCCTAAATATGTGTAAAATATATTAACTATATTTTAAGAATTGGATTCCATGTTTAGAATTGTTCTGCATATATATCTCCAATAAATAATCTTGACTGAGTTTTGAACTCTCTATGAAAATGTCATTTGATGTGCATGAGTGAGGCCAACCAAACAGCATTTGGTCAATATGCCTTCCACGTTGAGGATTTCCATAGTGACTGACTGGGAAAGCAACATCACAAAAAGAAATTCACATCTTCACTATTACTGATGAAGTAGTAGAGTTGTTTCTTTAAGAACCGATTTCAGGTCATGAACAAAGGGTACTCACCCCTCATTTTTTTCAAGAGGATACTAGTTTATGGTTGGACCATAAACTGCCTGTTAATTAGAAAAATCAAGGCATTTAAAGAGAAAGATGTAATCACAAGGTTAGAACAGATTTCTTGTCCTAGTTGTGAATTACGAACATGCTTTGTTAAGGATCATGATTTGGCACACCCTTAGACGGTGTACAAAACTTTAAGGGGATTTTCATGTATAGCAAAAAAAAATATTCAAAAAAATTTCATATATAGTAAAATTCTGAAAATATTTCCTACGAAGAAGAAAACTAGAGCATTTTTGTTTGGCATTAGGATTTTTATTTTTTCTTAGATCTTTTGTAAATCCAAGTAACTAGGTACAGGAAAACTTTGTAAAATTTAGTTTCCAAAATTTTCAATTTTGAATGGCCAAAAGATCAAGAACGCGAAGAACATCAAGGTTGGAGAAAACCTAAAAAGCTAGGTAAGAAAATACAAAAAGAGAAGCACCCACCTTGTCCAGGGTGTCACGATCCAATTTCGTTGTCTTTGCAAAATCATCCACCTGCTCTAACCCGACGAGCAAGTTAGGAAAATGAAAACGTAGAGTCGGTGGCACAACTGGTGCAACCTCTATCACGGACCTCGTGAAAATGTTTTCAAAAAAGCGAGAAAGAAGGTTTGGAAATACATTTTGCATTTGAAAGGCTATATGAAAATACAACAAGGACCACTGCAACAATATTGCATTCAACATATAACTTGGTAGGAATGAAGCTTCAAGAAGCCATACCCCCCTATAGTACATTTTAGGGCATATTTGATGTGGCAGGCTTGCACGTCAAAATGGCGAGGAGTCATACAGCTCTAAAACATAAAGAAAATAACAAAATAAAAAGTAAATCCTATACTATGAAAGCATAATAAAAAGGGGTCTAAGGGTGCATGCGGCAACATGCAACACGCACTGGACAAGCATGACCGTGACATTCTCCCCACTTAAACGATTGATGACTCTGTCAAACAACTCTACTCGAACTCAGAGATCATTCGAGGGACTTACGATCTTGTTCATGCGGTCCCAAAAAACTTCCATGTTTGCAAATTTACACCAATCTTCAAGAAACTTGTGTAGGCTTGAACTCTTATTGTCTGCTTGGTATCTCTCTTTGGCTAAGACTTCAAAGGAATTATGCAAAGAAATTGATGGACTGGTCTCTTCAGAAGGACACCGCTTCGAGCTAACCCTATTACTCGCGCACAGGGGCGCACCATCAAGGTATTTCTGCCCTAGTATAGATTTATACCTCATTTCCTTTGTTGGAGGCTTCTTAACTCGAGATTAGTTATTTGGCACTCATTTGGGCTTTTTTTCAATTGGAGGGTTAATAACAAGTGCATGCCACTTGGATGCTTTATCTTTGTCTTCACGGTGGCAGGGTTGGATCCGACGATAACTAAGCATTCAATGAGTGGGATGAGAATGACTTTGTTTTTAAGGAGAAACTTCATTCCCAATATGACATCGAAGTCATCCATCTTGACTATCACGAAATCAACTTTGCTAGGCAAATCTCCTAGCTTGACACTCGCGCTCTTTGCGAGTCCTAACACTGGTAGGGTTGCATAATTCATGACTTTCATTCATCTTTCATCTTTATGCCAATTCAAGTTCAGACGTTTTGCTTCTACTTCAGACATAAAGTTGTGGGTGGCCCTGGAGTTTACCATATTGCTTTTCGCTGCCCTATGGTTTATCCATGCATCAACGTGCATAAGGCCTTTGCTTGATGACTTCTTCGGCTCCCCAAGATTCTTTTGCAAGGCTGAGAGGTACTTTAACGCACCGATGCGAGGATTTTTCCTTTTCTCTTCTTCAAGGGCTATTAGTTGTGCCATTTCACCTTTGTCATCTTCTTCGACCCTTTCTTTTTCTTTGAGTGAAGCACAAAGAATTGAGAGCAGGCCGGCTTGGGCATTCAAACTTTATGGGGCCCCTTGCATAGAAAACAAGCCAGAGGTCCTCGTCTTGCCTTTAGAGGCGGCCCTTGCTCTTTCCTTTGCCAAGACTGGCCTGCTCCCCTACTTTTTGATGTTCAAATTAATTATATTTATTGAATCTTATTTTCTTATATTTAGATTGAATATTGAAATTAATTATGGATATTGTCTCTTATTTAGTTTATGTGTTGAATTGATAAAGATATTGGAGAAATAGGTTTAAATATAGATTTTGGTTTGAATTTAGAAAAAAAAAATAAGGAAAGAAAATATTGATGTTGAAAAAAAACTAATAAATAATCAAATCAAATCAAATTAAAATTAAAATAAAAAATAAAAAAGAAGTGGTTGATGCCACCTCTCATAAAAATTTTAAAAAACAATAAATAAATAAAATTGCAAGTTAAATCTAAATTTGTGCTAACGTGTCATTATTTGTGGAGTCAAAGTCATATTAGACCAAATTGCTTTAAATTAAAAAAATGTTTAAAGAAATAAGTTGTTTGAGAAGAATAATATACAAAATCATTTTGTAAAAAAAAAAACGTTTGCATAATGTTGTTTGTTATTCATGTGGCAAAATTGGTCATAAATTCAAGAATGTCATTTGTCAAAATTGAATGTTACAAATATTAGAACAAAATTAAAATGGGTTCCAAAATTCATTTTTACTAAGAATGAAGGATCGAAGAAATGTATCCCAAAATCCTTGATTAATCTTTCATTGTAGGTATTATTTCAAAAGCGTTGTTTGAAGTACTAATTTGAATTATTGTTGGAAAAATAATAACTAACACAGAAGAAGATAATTGTATTTGGGAGGAAGTATACAGAAATAAATAATATC
>JBBMEG010081035.1:0-10417 GCA_037832605.1 Cyclanthera cordifolia
ATCTAATAAATTGAAATAATATATTCAATATATTAGTTAGTTAAGTTTAACGTTTAAACTTAACACTCCTATGAATATTGTCCAACATAATTAATTTGAGAATTTGAACTATTCAAATTCATTCTCTAATGAAACAGTGTACCATCAATTGAGCTAGCACGAGGACCAGAGGACCTATAGATTGAAAGCTTCAACGACTTGGGGTCCAATTTCTGCTCATTAACATAAGACGTATTCCACTAAAGGCCTATATTGAACTCTCGCACTATATGAAAAGTTAACGTCCACGAATATAATCGACCATCTATCATATGGTCCTTAAGGAGCTTGTTTTTAATTCAAAGTTGGGACGAGAAATCTGTTTTAGCTCTATGATTACATTTTTCTCTCTAAGCGCTACTGAATCCTCTAATGAACAAGCTGTTTATAGCCACACTATAAACCAATGTCCTCTAGGGCCAATAAGATGCAAGTACCCTTTGTTCAAGTCCTAGAATCAGTTCTTAAGAGAATAACTCTACATCTTCCACAATACTAGGGAAGGTGTGAATTCTTTTTTTTGACATTGCACTTCTAGCTACTCACTACGACAATCCCTAATGTGGAAGGTTTATTGACCCAGTGCTATTTGATTAGTCTCACCAATGCACATCAATTGACACTTTCATAAAGCAGGAGTCTACAACCCACGTAGGATTAAGATCACATATCGACATACGATCATCCTTAACGAAGTAGTTGAGATGAGTCTATAACGGAATTACTAGCTCGATCATAAAACTTATTGTCCTGTCATATACAAAAACTTCTTTTTGCATAGGCGCCTCCACTCACATGTCTTCGCATGACAACCAAGATCACGTTGTTTGAAACTATTGCAAAGCGAGCTGCACTCACAGTGTTACCAAGACATAGGCACCCTAACCTTAGTCTATATACTATAGACAACTTAGGTTATAAACTTAGAACTAGATCCACTTGTTTGCCCCACATACTTTTCGAAGTGTTCATATTAATAACCAAGGGTTTATCTACATTGATTCAATTAATGTGATAAGGTTGAATGACGTTTGAATGTTAAATATGCAAATGTATGAAAAAATAATACATGATTTGGTCTACTTTTAATCAAAAGTTCATGCCAAACACTCGCACAAAACTCACACGTGAAGAACTTTAATTTTTTTATTCTAAAGTTAATAACTTTATTGGTGTTTAATTGACATTCTGTCTTGAAACTTAGTAATGCTTGATTTAGTCTATGTTTCATCATAAGCTCATGCCAAACAATCTCTCAAAACTCAAATGGGACAAACTTTCATTTTTTATTGTAAAGTTTATAACTTTATTGAAGTTTGTTTGAAGTTGTCTTGAAACTTATTAATGCTTGATTTAGTCTACTTTTCATCATTTGTTTATGCCAAAACTAGCACAAAACAGATCATTTTTTATTCTAACGTTTAATACTTTATGGGAGTTTGTTTGACATTATGTCTTGAAAGTTAGTAATGCTTGATCTGGTCTATTTTTCACCATAAGTACATGTGATAAGAATCCAACAACCTTATTATTGTATTTTAATGAAGGAGCAATTACAAGAAGCAAGGAAAATTAACATGCGGAACTTTAAGCAAAAAAAAAAAAAAAAAAAAATTCCAGATTTATTATTTTAGAACTTTATAAGTTCAAACCTTGTGAAACAAGCTCTAATTGTAAAGAACTTTTTAGAAGAGTTTGTTAGGTGTATTTAAAACAAATATACCAATTTGCCTAGCATTTAAGCCTCTCAAATGTTGTACAATTGATTTTTGGCTTTCTAGGTCTTATTTTCTATAAAGTTCATTTATAAGCTTTTTGAGACCTTTTGTATTCCAAGTCATGCAATAAATTTTGGCTTAAAAAAGGGCTAGTAATACCTTATTCTGGACAGAATATTAATATTAAAACTTGAGTTTTCTTGACCCCATTTGGAGTTATATTTTTTTCAAATATTGTTTTAGGTTTGATTGTAAAATCAATTCATTGATTAGTCTTGATCAAACTAATTTTGGAGTGAGTTGTCTTAGGATCTAAGAGTGACCATCATAGGCTCTAAGTGAGATCGAAGAGTAAATTTACCATTCTAACATAACTCTTTGTTGGAATCAAGTGTTGAGTTTTTGCATATTTGTGAGTTTTTACAACAATCCTAGAAAGACCTCTTGATTTGTAGAACCAAGCAACGTTGGAGTTTATCAACATGCCAAACACACATACCATACTCAATGGGACGACCTTTTATTTTTTTATTCTAAAGTTTATAGGATATGAATCCAACCAATGACTTATTATATTTTCATGAAGGAGCAAAGACAATAAGTAAGAAAAATAAGATTATAGAGATTTTTAATTATAATGCAGAATTTTAAATAATATTTTTTCTAGATTTCTTATTTTGGTACTATTTAAGTGAAAATTTGGTCGAACATGCTCCTAATTGCTAAAGACCTTTTAGATGAGTTTCTTAGGTGTATTCAAAGCATATCTACCATTTTATCTAGCATTTAAGCCTCTAATCAATTGATGTTCAATAGACTTTTGGCTTCTTATGTCTTATTTTCTTCAAAATGAATTTAATAGCTTTTGAGTCTTTTTGTTTTCCAAGCAATGCACGAATTTGGCCTTAAAAAGTCTTGTAAAATCAGATTTTGGATAGATTATTGATATCTAAACTTGGGTTTTATTGACACCATTTGGTGCTGCTTTTTTTCAAATCTTGTGTTAGATTTGAAGGTAAAATCAATTCATTGAATTAGACTTGCTCAAACTAATTATGAAGTTAGTTGTCTTTGGATCTAAGAGTGACCATCATAAGTTCTAAGCGTGATACGGGAGTGTATTCACCTTTCTAATTGAATTCCTTGTTGGGATCAAGTGTTGATTTTTTCATATTTGTGAGATTTTACAATGATTCTAAAAGGACACCTAACTTTGTAAAACCAAGCAACAATGGAGTTTATCATTATAACTTTATGGAAGTTTTTTTTTATAAATTATGTTTTGAGACTTAGTACTGCTTAATTTGGTCTACTTTTCATCATAACTTAATGCCAAACTCTAGGACAAAACTCAAATGGGACGAACTTTTATTTTTTATTCAAAAGTTTATAACATCATGTGAGTTTTTTCTAGATTATGTCTTGAAACTTAGTAATTCTTTATTTGGTCTTCTTTTCCTCATAAGTTCATGCCAAACACTCGAACCATACTCTAATAGGACGAACTTTCATTTTTTATTCTAAAGTCCATAACTTGATGGGGGTTTGTTTTAGGTTATGTCTTGAAACTTCGTAGTGCTTGATTTGGTCTACTTTTCATCAAAATTTCATGCCAAACACTTACACCAAACTCAAACAGGATGAACTTTCATTTTTTTTATTCTAATGTTTA
This sequence comes from Cyclanthera cordifolia, assembly GCA_037832605.1. Taxonomy (NCBI): domain Eukaryota; kingdom Viridiplantae; phylum Streptophyta; class Magnoliopsida; order Cucurbitales; family Cucurbitaceae; genus Cyclanthera; species Cyclanthera cordifolia. Next base: position 3,430 of record JBBMEG010081035.1, read on the forward strand.
TAATGTTACGGGGTTTGTTCTAGATTATGTCTTGAAACTTAGTAATGCTTTATTTGGTTTTTTTTCCTCATAAGTTCATGCCAAACGCTCTGACCATACTCAAATAGGATGAACTTTCATTTTTTATTCTAAAGTCCATAACTTGATGGCGGTTTGTTTTAGATTATGTCTTGAAACTTTGTAGTGCTTGATTTGGTCTACTTTTCATCATGTGTTCATGCCGAACACCGGCACAAAACTCAAATGAAACGAAGTTTCATTTTTTATTCTAAAGTAAATAACTTTCTAGGAGTTTTTTTGAGATTATGTTTTGAAACATAGGAATGCTTAATTGAGTCTACATTTTCTTATTTTAGTACTTTTAAATTCAAATTTTGTCGAACATGCTCATAATTGCTAAAATCCTTTTGATGAGTTATTTAGGTATACATAAAGCATATCACCATTTTGTCTAGCATTTAAGCCACTCATTTCATGTACAGTTGACTTTTGATTTCCTATGTCTTATTTTCTTTAAAATGCATTTAATAGCATAAAGTATCATTTTGTTTTCCAAGCCATACACAATTTTTTTGCTATAAAAAGGGCTCGTAATATCTCATTTTGGACAGATGATTGATATCAAAACATGAGTTTTCTTAACCCAATTTGGTGTTGTCTTTCTTTCTTTTTTCAAATTTTTCTTTAGGTTTGAATCTAAATCAATTTATTGGATTAGTCTAGATCAAACTAATTATGGTGTGAGTTGTCTTAAGATCTAAGAGTGAACATCGTAGGTTCTAAATGTGATCTAAGAGTGTATTCACCATTCTAACTTAACTCTTGGTTGGGATCAAGTGTTATGTTTTCCATATTTGTGAGATTTTACAAGGATCCTAGAAGCAACTCTACCTTTGTAAAACCATGTAACGTTGGAGCTTATCATTATAACTTAATGGGAGTTTGTTTGAGGTTATGTCTTGAAACTCAGTAATGCTTGATTTAATCTATTCATCATCATAAGTTTATGTCAAACACTCGCATTAAACTCAAACGGGACGAACTACCATTTTTATTCTAAAGTTTTATAACTTTATGAGAGTTTGTTTGAGATTATGTCTGTAATCTTATTAATGCTTGATTTGGTCTACTTTCCATCATAAGTTCATGCCAAAGGCTCGCACAAAATTAAAACGGTCCAAACATTCATTTTTTATTTTAAACTTCATAACTTTCTGGGAGTTTGTTTTAGATTATGTCTTGAAACTTAGTAATGATTGATTTGGTTTACTTTTCATCATAACTTCGTGCCAAACACTTACACAAAACTCAAACGGGACGAACTTTCATTTTTATTTTAAAGTTTATAGCTTTGAGTTTGTTCTAGATTTTGTCTTGAAACTTAGTAATGCTTTATTTGGACAATGTTTCATTATAACTTCATGTGAAATAATCGCACAAACTAAAACAGGACAAACTTTCAGTTTTTTATTCGAAAGTTAATAACTTCAGGGAGTGTGTTTGAGACTATGTCTTGAAACTTAGTAATGTTTGATTTGGTCTACTTTTCATCATAAGTTCATGTCAACACTCGCACAAAACTAAAACGGGATGAACACTCATTTTTTATTCTAAAGTTTATAACTTTATGGGAGTTTGTTTGAGATTATGTCTTGAAACTTATTAATACTTTATTTGGTCTACTTTTTATAAATACTTTGTGCCAAACACTCGCACAAAACTCAAATGGGACGAACTTCCATTTTTTATTCTGAAGTTAATAACTTCATGGAAATTTGTTTGAGATTATGTCATTAAATTTAGTAATGCTTCAATTAATCTACTTTTAATCATAAAATGATGCCAAACACTCGAACCAAACTTGAATGGGATAAATAAACTTTTATTTTTTATTCTAAAGTTTATGATTTAGTCTACTTTTCATCAAAAGTTTTTGCCAAACACCCCACACAAAACTAAAATTGGGACAAACTTTTATTTTTTATTCTAAAGTTTATAACTTTAAGTAGTTTGTTTATAAACTTTTATTTTTGTTTGAGAAACTTAGTAATGCTTGATTTTCTCTACTTTACTTTATAACTTCATGTCAAACACTCGCACGAAGCTCAAATGGGACGAACTTTATTTATTTATTTTCTAAACTTTACAACTTTGTCGGACATTGTTTGAGATTATGTCTTGAACTTTATTAAATCTTGATTTTGTCTACTTTTCATCATAAATTCATCTAAGACACTCGTACAAAACTTAAATGGGACAAAGTTTGATTTTGTATTCTAAAGTTTATAACTTTATGCGAAATTGTTTGAGATTATCTCGTGGAACTTAGTAGTGCTTAATTTGGTCTACATTTCATTCATTCATGCCAAACACTAGAAAAATAAGTCAAAGGGGACAAACTTTCTTTTTTTATTCTAAAGTTTTTAACTTTAAAGGAGATTGTTTCAGAATATGACTTGAAATTAACTTATAATGCTTAATTTTATCTACTTTTCATCCTAACTTCATGCAAAAAACTTTCACAAAACTCAAACTAGACGAACTTTCATTCTTTATTCTAAAGTTTATAATTTTAAGGAATTCTGTTTGTGTATATGACTTGAAACTTAGTAATGCTTGATTTCGTCTACTTTTCATCATTACTTCATGTCAAACACTCGCAAAAAACTCAAACTGGATGAACATTTATTTTTTATTCTAAAGTTTATAACTTTAAGGGAGTTTCTTTGAGATTATGTTCTTGAAACTTAGTAATGCTTGATTTAGCCTACTTTTTATCATAAGTTCATGCCAAGCACTCGTACAAAACTTAAACGGGGTGAACTTTCATTTTTTTATTCTTAAGTTTATCATGTTATGGGAGTTTGTTTGATATTATGTATTGAAACTTAGTAATGCTTGATTTTGTCTACTTTTCATCATAAGATCATGCCGAATACTCATACCAAACTCAAACAGGATGAACTATCATTTTTTATTCTAAAGTTTATAACTCAATGGGGGTTTTGATAAGCTCCAACGTTGCTTGATTTTATAAATTTAGAGGTCCTTCTAGAATCCTTGTAAAAACTCAAAAATATGTAAAACTCAACACTCGAACCCAACAGAGAGTTAAGTTAGAATGGTAGAAACTCTTAGATCTCACTTAGAACATATGATGGTCACTCTTAGCTCCTAAGACAACTGACTCCAAAATTAGTTTGATCAAGCCCAATCCAATGAATTGTTTTTACATTCAAACCTAAAACATGATTTAAAAAAAAACAACTTCAAATGGGGTCAAGAGAACTCAAATTTTATTATTAATATTATGTCCAAAATGAGGTATTACTAGCCATTTTTAAGGCCAAAATTTCGTGCATGGCTTTAAATACTAAAGGTCCAAATAGCCTTTGAAATGCACTTTATGGAACAATAAGACATAGGAAGCCAAAAGACAATTGTACATCAATTGAGAGGCTTAAGTGCTAGAAAGAAGAGTAGATTTGCTTTAAATACACCTAACAAACTCTTCTAAAAAGTTCTTTACCAATTAGAGTTTGTTTCACAAGGTTTGAACTTAAAAAGTTCCAAAATAATAAATATGAAATTATTTTTTTTGCTTAAAATTTTGCATGTTGATTTTCCTTGCTTCTTGTAGTTGCTCGTTCATTAGAATACAATAAGAAGATTGTTGTCTTCGTATCATCCCACCTTTTTTTAAATGGATTTGTCCTTAAATCAAGCCTTTCAATCCCACATTGAACACCTTGTTCTTGCTGCCATGGATGAACTTAGAATCAAATTTGAATTGTTTCCTTACAATGAACGAGTTGGCATTGTATTTGTTCTCGTAGCTAACTTTTTGAGTCTTTTGTTCAAGATGTTGTATAAGTTTCTTTGTCTCCTGTAAGAACTCAAAAGAAACACTAGAGAAATAGGCTTAAATGCTAGACAAAAAGATAGATGTGCTTTAAATACTCCTAACAAACTCATCTAAAAGGTCTTTAGCAATTATCGACATGTTTGACAAAATTTAAACTTAAAAAGTACGAAAATCAGAAATCTAGAAAAACTATTATTTAAAATTATTCATCGTAATTAAAAATCTCTAAAATCTTATATTTTTGCTTATGGTAATTGCTCTTTCAAGAGAATACAATAAGTCGTTTGTTGGATTCGTATCATTCCCCCTTTCTTTAAAAGGATATGTCCTTAAATCAAGATCTTCAATTCCAGGTTTGAACACCTTATGATTTCTTTCATGGATGAACTTAGAAGAAAATTTGAATTGTTTTCTTACACTTAATGAGCGGGCATTGTATTTGTTCTCGTTGCTAACTTTCGAAGTCTTTTGTTTGAGATGTTGTATAACTTTCTTTGCCTCTTGTAAGAACTCAAAAGAAACACTAAAGAAATATGGTTTGAGCTCACCCCTTAGATAACAAATTGGTTACTATAAAAGATTAAAAATATTTTACTCTGTAAACAAAATTGATTTAACCTCACTTCCTCTTTCGCACAAGCTCACACCAATGACTTTTCTCTCATTCTTGTTTATTGGCCATAAATTAATCTCATACTTTTCTCTCTCCCTCTTTTTTTTTTTAATCATATTTTTTTGAACAAATTTACATGCTTTTGTTTTGGCCTTGTGTGCCTTTTCTCCTAACTCACACACATCAACATGAACATCATTTAATGTAGGTATTACAAGTGTAGAATTGTTACTAGAAAGTAATTCCTCGCCATCTCATTCCCCTACAATCTCATTAGCATGTGTTGAATGATACAACTTTCTACTTCAACCATAGGTTAAGTTTTAACACCATAAAATTTCATTTTGCAATGAAATCCGTGTATTCGAAATTGGTTTGGGTTTAACATACCTTGTAGACATTCTTTTGAGATGTGCTATTCTTTCTTCCATATCTTTTCTCATCATTTCCAACATATCTTGAAGGGCTTTAAGATAACATTAACATCCACATGTGGCGCCTTTCGCAAAATATGAGACATGTTGCAAATAGAAAAAAAAGAAAGACTTTTCCACACTTTTCATTAAGTTTTTACACGTAACACTCTTGTCTATCACTCAAAGGTAGACTTTTGGATAAAAAGCTAGATATATAAGAGAGTAAGAAAAAAGAAAATTGTAACAAAAAAGAAAAATATTTCACCTCTAGAGCCGGCCAAGGAATATCGAATGCTCTGATTCCAAATGATAAGCTCCAGCGTTGCTTGGTTTTACAAAGCTATAGGTCCTTCTAAGATCCTTGTATAATCTAACAAATATGGAAAACTCAACACTCGATCCCAACCAAGAGTTAAGTTAGAATGGTGAATACACTCTTAGACCTCACTTAGAACCTATGATGGTCACTCTTAGATCTTAAGACAACTCACTCAAGAATTAGTTTGATCAAGACTAATCCAATGAATTGATTTTACATTCAAACATAAAGCAAGATTTGAAAAAAAGACAACACCAAATGGGGTCAAGAAAACTCAAGTTTGATATCAATCTTCTCTCCAAAATGAGGTATTACAAGCCATTTTAATGACCAAAATTTTGAGCATGGCTTGGAATACAAAAGGTCTAAAAAACCTCTTCAATGCAGTTTGTAGAAAATAAGACTTATGAATCCAGAAGTCATATGTACATCAATTAAGAGCCTTAAATGCTAGACAAAAAAGGTAGATGTGCTTTAAATATACCTAACAAACTCATCTAAAAGGTCTTTAGCAATTATCGGCATGTTTGACAAATTTAAACTTAAAAAGTACCAAAATAAGAAATCTAGAAAAACTATTATATAAAATTATGCATTGTAATTAAAAATCTCTAAAATCGTCTTGCTTTTACTTCGTGTACTTGATCCTTCATTAGAATACAATAAGTCATTGGTTGGATTCATATCAGGCTTTAAATATACCTAACAAACTCTTCTAAAAAGTTCTTTAGCAATTAGAGCTTGTTTCACAAAGTTTGAACTTAAAAAGTTCCAAAATAATAAATCTGGAATTGCTTTTTTTCCTTAAAATTTCACATGTTTATTTTCCTTGCTTCTTGTAATTGCTCATTCATTAGAATACAATAAAGATATTGTTGGATTCGTATCAAGTTTCTCTTAGATTAAGTCTTGAAACTTAGTAATTCTTGATCTTGTCTACTTTTTATCATAAGTTCATGCCAAACACTCGCCAAAATCAATTGGGACGAACTTTCATTTTTTATTCTGAAGTTTATACTTTATGGAAGTTTGTTTGAGATTATGTTTGAAATTCAATAATGTTTTGATTTTGTCTATTTTTCATCATAAGTTCATACCAAACACTCACACCAAACTCAAAAGGGATCAACTTTCTTTTTTTATTCTAAAGTTAATTACTTTATGGGAATGTGTTTAAGATTATGTCTTGAAATTTAGTAATTCTTTATTTGGTCTACTTTTTATCATAAGTTCATGTCATCCACTCGCAACAACCTCGAAACAGGACGAACTTTAATTTATATTCTAAAGTTTATAAATTTATGGTAGTTTGTTTGAGATTATGTCTTGAAACTTAGTAATGCTTGATTTGGTTTACTTTTCATCATAAGTTCATATCAAACACTCACACCAACCTCAAACGAGACGAACAATCAATTTTTATTCCAATATTTGTAACTTGATGGAAGCTTGTTAGTGATTATGACTTGAAACTTAGTAATGCTTGATTTGATCTACTTTTCATCCCAAGTTCATACCAAAAAGTCTTAACAAACTGAAACGGGAAGAACTATTATTTTTTATTCTAAAATTTATAACTTTATGGGAGTTTGTTTGAGATTATGTCTTGAAACTTAGTAGTGCTTGATTTTGTCTACTTTTCATCATAACTTTATGCTAAACACTCGTACCAAACATAAAATGGGCGAACTTTCATTTTTTATTCAAAAGTTCTTAACTTTATATGTGGTTTTTTCTAGATTATGTCTTGAAACTTAGTAATGTTGTATTTTGTC
>JBBMEG010081036.1:0-10417 GCA_037832605.1 Cyclanthera cordifolia
ATTTTTGTACTGGAATTTCTTTTAAACTGGGTACCCGTTGCATTTAAGACTGATATTTCTTTTGCTATTCAATGAGTTTACTTTTGAACTGGATTCTGATTTAAGGGCTATTTTACTTTAGAAATTGCATGTCTAAGTAGGGTAAGGTAGACCCAGTTTGGGTCGGGTCTTTACATAAATATCCACATGCTTAACATACATACATGCATACAAGAATTAATCACAACACGCATCCACAAAAAGGTAAGATAAGACAGTGTAGTGGTTCACACAACCCATGGTAAGAAATCCTTACCTGGAATGCTCATATAATGCTCCCAACAAGTCCAAGAAGGTCGTTTTAGCACCCTAACAAGTAAAATAAGCAAGAATGAATTAATTAGGTCTCGGTTTGCTAAACGGACCCCAAAAGTAGATCCAGGAGGTCGATTCTACTAGAGGGAACCTAACTTTGAAAAATAGGTTTCGGGACTTAAGACTCGATCAAACTCGAATGACCTGGTTAATGCTGGTCAATTCTTGTCAAATCAGTAGACTAATGTTCAAGAAGATCAATAATAACCAATTGACATAAAAGGATCAATTTATACATAGAATTTTTAAACTAGTCAAATCGTCAATGTACAATAATCAATAAAGTCGCCAAAACCAATCTTAGGTATGGGAGGGGGCTTTCTCCTTAACTTCTATTAAATTCTTGGCTTCTTGTTAGTGACAAAAAATATTCACAAATTATAAAATAATTAAAAACATAAGTGCTTGAAAAGGAAACACAAAAAGGGGACGAGTTTCTTAATTTTACGACTTTTCTCGCAGAATCAAGAGAATCTTCAAGAAAGGTTAACTTGTACGAAAATATGGCAAGATAGAACATTGAAGCAAAACGGCACAAACTTTTTTGGATCGTCTAGGTTTTGCGATAACCATAAAGAGAGAGAAAATAGTATATTTCTTCCTTTCAAACCCCACAAAAAACTAGCAAATAATTATATTTATACAGCAATGAAGATTATATTTACCTTAGTTATTGGATTGAGGAAGAAAGAACAACGAAACAAGGATTCGAAAGTTCTTGAATTCGGAAAACGCCAACAAATCTTCCTGGAGTTTTTGGCTATAACAAGGTGATAAAAGATGAGTTTCTTGGCTTGAAATGTATTTTAAACTCAGGGTTTTAAGACTGAAAAATAACTAACCTTGAAGAACAATGAACGATGAAGATTCACGAATGATAAAATACGAGGAAGAATTCACACTTCTTTTGGTGTTAGGGACAACAAGGATCATGGCCAAGAGGGGAAGCATATTTTCGAAATTTTGGGAAGAGGCTATCTTGTGGAAACCCTAATCCAATTGTAAGATGGAGTATTTATAAGCCAATCTCTTGGATAATTACTGTTTGACCCAAACTTTCTAAAATCGTCTGTTTAACCACATTGTGACTAGAATTGTATTTTAGACCCTATGGAATAAAATCATTATAATCATAGGATCTAATCAACAATTAACACCTAAAAATAAAGGATTTTAACTTAATTATACAAATAAACAATCTAAAAATTTCGGGGTGTTACAGTCGTAAGGGTCAAGACCCTTTTAGGGTGGACCAAGTCCAAGTAATGTCCACGACCCTTACATATTCAAGTTGTAACGTCCAGGAGTTACAACGATACTTATTCCAGATTTAATGGCTGACATCATAAGCTGCTCGCCATTAAGCCACCATTAAGTGAGTTGCAGCAGTTACAACTCCAACTGCTATAAAAATGTCAGAAGGTTACCATTTCATTCCAAGTTGAGTTAAGCTAATTAACTATAAGCTATTCCTAAATTTCTCAAAAATACTCTCTAAATACATTTATGACTTAAGCGTTGGAGGTCATGTCACTCACACCACACCAATGTGTTTAATTTTTATTGTTTTGCAGGTATCTCATTTTTGGTAAAACAAGTTTTACCATTGATTCCAGAGGATTATTTTTCGGTATCAACAAAAAAGAACTAAAACTAAAATTAAAAAATGAAATAAATAAAAATGAATCCTAAAGATAGATGATGTTCATTTATAACTTTTAGAATTAGTATTTAAATGAGAGTTATTTTGAGTGTTTAGAAATAATGATTGAAGTCAAAAACTTGTTTGGATGTAGATTTCCGAGGAATAGTTGCCGCTAAAAACTTGTTTGGATGTAGATTTCTAAGAAGTAGTTACAACAAAAAACTTGTTTAGATGTAGATTTTTGTGGAAGAATTGCAATAACTTGTTTGGATATAATCTCGTTTTCATTAATATTTGTCACTTTGTTTCTTCTAATTAATTTGTTTTTGAAGATTTTTAAATATCTAATTTATTTAATTAATATGAAAATTTTCTAATTTGCAAATGTATTCAATTATATAATATTGATCAATTGAATAATCGTTATCTATTTATCAGATTCTTTATAAATGTTTGATTATTGTTGGTTAAAATACTATTTTGATCTAATTTTCTTCCATGTTAGCATTGTACTTTCAAATGTTTTAATCTACGTAAATTGATGTATATTATAAATTTGAACTAACTTTAATAGAAACTAATTTTAATTAAAAACGTTCATTATAAATAAAAACTGTCATTCCAAAGTTGAAGTAAAAAACCTAACATAAAATAAAAAACTTAAACATGACATAATATAAAAAATTGTTAATGAAAATTCGTCAATTTAAAGTTATAATAAAAGTAGGGTAGGAATTACAAAAATATGTGTGGAAATATATTGACTTTAAATATTGTTAAAATATTATCAAATCATATAATAAATATTTGGATAAAATATTATTTTAGTTTTTAGATTTTGAGTTTTGCTTTATTTTGAAATCTAAACTTTTTACTCTAGTCTTTAGACTTTCAAATTTGTTAATTTATTCAATTTTAGTCTCTAAACTTAAAATAATAGTAATAATAAAGTGAGTCATAATATAAATGTTTAAATATTAAAAAAATATATTTTTATATAAATTTTAGAAAATGTTTATTTTTTTGTATTTGCTTGCGTTAAAATTGTTTAGATTATTCAATATAATTTCATTCATATTATTTTTAAATTTACCGTAAAGACTAAATTTAAACTTTTTTTATTTTATCTAATAATTTAATAAAATATCAACAACAATGTTTATAATAAACTTTTTAGTTCAACAATAGAGTAGAGAATGAAACTCAAGTTTTATTCTATTGATGAGGTACACATCAATACAATAAAGTTCAAGTATTGTGTGTGTGCGCCTCTATCTCTATATATATATATGATAAAAAACAATTTATATTGAACTTTATTTTATCTAATAACTTAATAAAATTATTTTTTTTACATAAATAAAATTATCAATTAAATATAAAAATACATGTAATAATGCTCATAGATGTACAACAAAAACATGGGTAGGTTTTAAAATGGAGAGTTATTTTGAGTGGTTTTGAAATGTGGAGTTATTTTGAATATTTAAAAATAACAAGTTATAAATTATGATTTATTTTGAATATTACGTAAGTTTGCTTGGATGTAATTTTTTGAAGAGTAATTAGGAAATAATTTTTATTAAAAGGATCTTAGCTCAAGCATTTGTGAAATTATTGATAAATTTATTGTATTAATTATAAATATTATGTTATAATATACGTGATAATATTCATTATATTTGATAATTTTTTTTTGATAAATCTAACCGTCCATAATTGACTAACATATATATAATAATAGAAACATTTTAATAGAACAATAACAAATAAAAATAAAAAAGTTATTAAAGAGTTTTTTATGAATTTTATTTAAAGAGTTAATTTCAGTTTATTAATAGGAGAACTCCATTTTTCTACCCTTTGGTCAATTTCTTGGATTCTCAAAAAGGCTCATCGCTTTATATTCAATTCTTGGATCCAAAGTCACTGTTTTCTAGAATTATTTTAGCCTCAACAACTTGTTCAACTAAATCTTAATTTCTGTACTTTGGAATATTTTTCATTTTGATTAATATATTTTAAAATATAAAAAAAAATTAATAATTCTACTTTAATTGAAATTTATGGTAAATTAAATACATAAATAGAATTCCATATTAAATATTTATAAAAGAAAAATGAAACTATTCTTAGAACCAATTTTGAGTTTTGGACAGACAAAAATTGAATGATTAATTAATAATTAATAATATATATATATATATATATGATGCAGTAGAGATTCTGAAGCACATGCAGGTACAAGAATTTTAATTAACTGTTGTATGAGAGAGTTCAAACTATATGTTATGTACTGTCAAAATATAATGCTATATATATAGGCATGTGACCTAATTTGATCTATGGTATTTGCTGCTTCATAATCCACATTTTAAGTATATCCCAAGCCCTACCTAAACTCATCCTTGGATGTAAGTATCTTAGGTTGTGTATTTTAATCATTTTTTATACTCCAAATTATTATTAAAATCAACTTTATTTGATTGTGGGGATAATCATCGTTATTATTTGGTTCCTCAACTTTTAAATTCCAAATTTAGTCTTGACTTAATAATAATAATCATTTTAATTAGATGATTTTGTTTTTAACTCCTAAATTATTTTTTCTCTCTTTCCGCCCTCGTCATTTTTCTTTCTACAAGTTTTATTTTTGTTCAATTCACGGCCTCTCTCACTCTTTATTTTCTTTCGTTCTCTCGTTATTTCATATGATTAAATTGTTTATCATGATAAACCAATGTTAATGGATGACTACTTCCTTAAATAATCATTTTTCTATTTTAATTAGTCACTTTTTGTCTAGAGTTCATGGTTTTATCATAAAACCAATATGAAAAAGAATGATAATAAAAGAAAAAGTCAAAGGTAATTAGAGAGGTAGATTGACGAGAAATAGAACTTCTAGAAAGAGAAATGATGAAAGATGGATGAGAGACAGAATAATTTTGGAGTGACAAAATTTTCATTTAACTATAATGACTATTTAAATTTTATTTTAGTATAAGGACCATTTTTTTACTTTATTGATAGTTTAGGGGACCAAAGTGAACATTTTGAAAGTTGAGAGACCAAAATTGGACAAACAACAAAGTCTGGGGATTAAAACTAGACATTTTGAAAGTAGAGAGACTAAAATCGGAAATTTTGAAAATGCAGAGACTAAAATTGAACAAACTCAAAAGTCGGAGGACCAAAACGGTATTTTAACCTTCTTATTTTAAATCGAGATTTATTTTGAAGACTATAATATTTATTAAAATAAGTTGGAGAAGTTTTTTTTTTTTTTTTTGAGAGTGGAAAATCCGGTTGTGGGAACATAATGGCCACCGAGATGGGGTTGTGGAAAAGCTTTGAAGAGTTTTCATGGAAGTTAACGGTTACAAAAAGGCCAGCGAGAGCTTTCTCGATCATGAGAGAGAGAGAGAGCTTCTAGAGTGAATCACTCAAGTGAGTTTATAATGAAAGGAGAAAATTAAGTTCATGTCAAAAGGGTTGCAACAGTTTGGAATAAAGTTTGATGTCGTTTTACAGAGGAAAGTTTTTTGTTGGAGAAAGGTCAGTGAAGCAAGAGAAAGGCATATTGTCAATTAAGTAGAATATGAAGGGACCCATAAAAATCTGTGTTTTTAAAAATGAAAAAGATTATTTTTAATGTCGGCCATATTTAGTGACAGACACATTTTGTATCGGTCATGACTGACACTAACCAGCGACACAAACGCTTTTAGTGTCGGTCATATTGCGTGACACACCAAAAACTTTTCATGACTGTTTTTGTCCGTCACTAAATGTCTTTAATGACACCAGTATTGATGACGGTCGTTTGACCGACACGAAATATATTTGATGTCAGCATATGCCAGTCACTAAAAAGTTTGATTTTTACTAGTGTTAGTTCGTCAAAAAGTTAGTGATAAACCAAAAAATTATGACATTTATATATGATTGTCATCTACTTTTATAACATTTATTTGATGATTAAATATTGTAAAGATTAAATAGTTTGTCGTATTAAAATAATTGAGATGTGCTCACAAATAAACATACATACATATATACATACACATAAATATATATAATTTGATTACTTATGTACATACACACAAATATATAAAAAATAATTGAGATGTACGCACAAATAAGCATACATACATACACACAAATATATACAATTTGATTACAAATAAATAAGAAACTGTAATCAAATTATTATCGAAAAAAAAAAACTAATATCAAATTACTGCTTCATTATTTATTTATTTATTATTGCTTCAATTATATATGACTTCAACAGTCTTCCCTTTCCTTTTTTTTTTTTTAATAAACCTGCATCCCATTAGTTCGAAAGCGACAAATTTGTTACAGTAGAAAAAAGAACAAATTACCGTACGTAAAATAAACTCCCTAATGTCAATAATAATATTTTTGAACTCTGCGAGATCTCTAAGGTCCATCTGCATAGTATTAATCACTACTGAAGCGTCAGACTCGATCAAGATCCCTCCTCCTATTAATCACACTCTAATGCCTTCCAATACCACCATAACTTCCATCTGCTTTTGCATTCACCCCTGATATATTGCCTTTGGATCCAGTTAGAATATGCAAGCCTATCACATCCCGAAGAATCCAATCCCACTCTTCCTATTCCTGTGTTTGGGTGCCAATCTAACGGATTTTCTCGTTATTTATTTATTTTTTCCTAACATTTAAACACACATTACATCAATTATCCTCAAAATAAATGATGTTATGTTGTTACCCAACATAATCATAGTTCAGGCGTATATGCAAAACTAAGAAGTTACGAGTGTGAACTCAATTAAAATTTTTTTTAAAAAACCCCTCAAAAGAATATAAACCATTCATATGTTTGGAGTTTTTTTATTATTATTATTATTATTATTATTACTCCAACAAATATAATTGTTGAAGGATTTAAATCTTCAACTTCAATTTATATATGTATGTAATATATACTATACACGATTTCTGACATTTGAGAGTTGAAGAGTTTTCTTCATCCTTTAATCTGAATGAAGCCACACATAGAAGGCCTTCTTTTATTATACATATTTGATGCATGTTGCAGAATAATAAAGGCCTTAAATTCAACTACGAAATGTGAAAGAAAATAAAGAATATTACAAAAATTAAAATAAAAATAGGAATAGAAATAGTTTAAAATGAATTTAAAATAAAACAAAATAGCACCATCCAGAAGGAAATAGTGGTATATAAATTAAAAAATTATTTGACCGGTCAAAAGGCTTATGGTCAGGTAGAAATGTTGGACCATTGGCTCGGCACATCCACATTCAACTATTTAAGTTTAGAACCAACAATAATAATTAAACGTCAACTCTTGGTCAAATTTTCACACACGTCATTAATAATAAGTATTTACATATCAATTTCTCCACTACATCATTCAAACTTTTTTTTTTTTTTTTTTTTTTTGTTTCTAGCTGTCAGTGAAGGATGACAACGACGTCGTTTTTAGTCTCGAAATGATTAAATTCATACACCAAGATCCAAATCCAAATTAGGGCTACATTGGTTGGTAATTAAGAATATTAATGATTAATTAAGAAGTGTAAGAGGATTTGATTGGTCAAAGAAACATAATCGATGGGGTCAAAAAAAGAAGCACATGGCATGTTTTTAGGGTAGTGTACGAATCACTTTCCTCTCGTTTTTTTTTTCTTTAATGTCCTATTAGTTTTGGGGTACCCTAGAAATTTTCCAAGCTTAAAATCATGTGATGGTTTCAGAGGCTTTGGGGGTGTCCCACATGGTATCATGTGGAGGGCACAAGCAAATGGGTCAGTCACCCAACAATATACTTAAAACCCAAGTCCTCATATACACATATATGCCATATGGTGTGCAAATTTTGGGTATTTAATTGCATTGAATTGTCTATCCATTATTCTTCAACAAAAAAAAAAAAAAAAAAAAATTGTCTATCCATTTAGACTATTGTTTTAGAGATAATGTTTCACATTAATAATTATATTGTTCATGTGTCATCAATGCTTACCACCCTTAAAAATTTTGTCCATAATTTCACTTTTCTTGAACTTTTTAATAATTAGATTGCCAACAAAAAAAAAATATATATTATTCAATTAAATCTATCTTTGTATTTTATGTCTGGTCTTATTGACTAATATATTCGTCTTTGCACAATTTAATTTTTGAAGAAAAATTATAGAAAATGAATTTATTAATAAATACTCACATTAATTAAATTTAGAATCTCCTAATTTTAGATTTTTTTTTTTTTTTCTGTAACAAAATCTTCCTTACCCATTAAATCATTTTACATATTTTTTAAGAAAATTATTAACTTATTCTGTTTTCCCATCAATATGTTACAATTTGGTCACTTTATTAATTATTTATGTTGTGGTCGTTTTTATATGTTTGTTGAGAACTCGAGATTTATAGTGTGAGAATGGTCATTTGTGAGGGTGATCATCTTAAATAAGGAGATTAATAATATTATATTACTATTATTATTTCTTATAATATTACAAATTTCATCTCCAAAGTTAAATAATTTTTATAATATATAACTGCAATTAGTCACGTTATTTGTAATTAAGCCATCTTGATATCATCTGATTCTACACCATTTGGATGTTAAGAAAATTTGCTTTGCGAATTTCTAAGTAGGTGATCACTATAAATTGAACCCATAACCTTAAACACCTTAAGACTCTCCTTGACCGTGAGGACAATCCATGTTGTTTAAGAATTCATTAACATAACATGTAAATCATTTATCTAATCCTATTCTCAATAAAACATAGAAGGTCAATTAAAAATGGAGCATGTTCGATTACAAAAAAAAAAGAAGAGAAGAGGCAAATGCAAAAGAAGTGAGCGTAAACTAGTGATTAATGAGATAATAAGAAGAAATAAATAAAAAGAAGTAAGCATAAATTAGTCATTGATGAGATAATAATTTATTGCACCCTTCAAACATACATGACTTTGTTTCAAATTTATTTTTACTTGAATAAATTAATATTAAGCATTTTATTTGAAATTGGAATCTCAATTCATGTTGATTTGACAAGATAAAGAATTTTGGAGGAATTAAGAATGTTTTTTTTATTATTATTATTAATTTTTTTTTATTTTTTTATTGTGGCGATGCTTGTTCTGGGTTCTCTGTCCATAATTGGAAGAGAAATGTAGAGGAATGCTCATTCTTTTTATGTACATATAGGTATTCTATTTCATGAAAGTTAGTTGACAATCGCATTTTATGCATGTAAGCTGGAGACATCAACTCTCCAATTGGGAAATGCAAAACTATAATTATTTAATTTAATCAATCATTTCAGATTTGTTTCATAGTGTGACAAAGTGAATTAATTTTTTTCTTTAATTAATTTAACAATACTAACTTATTGTCCTACTTAATTTGGAAAAAAAGAAACTTAAATATACACTAAATATATATATCAACTCTCTTCGAATTAATTTTTTTAAGAACTAATTCATTAATTATAAAATACTTCATCATTAATCAAGATTAGTTCAACATCAGCAACAATAACAAAAATTTTAATATTTCAAACTTGTTTTTTTTTTTTCCTAAGAATTTCATTATGATATAAGGTTATAAAATGGTTGATATTTATTTCATTTTACTAATCTGTTTATTATTATTATTATTATTTTAATGTACGTAGTAGATCATGCGAATTTAATTTAGAACTTTAGAAACAGAGAAGTATGCAATGAGAATAATGCATTATTTGAATAAGAGATAGAGCTATAAATAACGTAGGCGCAGCAGATTGAGTTGTCTCACTCACAAAAGCCTTTATTAATTGTTGCATGCCAAAACATGGAGGTAAAATAATTTTACCCCAAGGAAAAGAAAACGAAAAGTTTGACCAAAAGTCAAATGCGATTGAGAAATGTGAATTTAAATTTAAATTTAAAGTTAAATTAAATGGAATTTCTGAGCACATATTCCAAGGTGATGGGATCATTTGGTGGCAGTGGCCAGGTATTTATAGGACAGAAAGAAAGGGAATACAAAAAGCAAGTTAATTAGGCTGGAAAAAAGTATCATAGTACTGAACGACTGGTCCATTCAATTCTTGTTCCAATATGTTTGTCTAAAAACACACACCACTACCAACATCGACAATTTTTTTTATTTTTTATATATATATTGTTGATGATATGAGTTAAAGGGCGCGTTTAGATGATGAGAAGGGATTGAATGAGATGAGATGAGAAGGGATGAGATGAGAAGTGTTATTAAAATGATGTTTGGTGGGGTGAGAAGTGTTATTAAAATGGTGTTTGATGGGGTGGGTTGAGGTGGGATAAAAGTAGATGGATGTGATTGATGGGATGTTTTTTTATAAAAAGTAAAATGAATTG
>JBBMEG010081037.1:0-10413 GCA_037832605.1 Cyclanthera cordifolia
CTTAGAGATGATTCTCTAGAGATGGGAGGTTTCAAGTCCTATTAAAACTTGGATTATCTTGTAGTTCTTGATAATTTCGTTATCAATATATTTCGGGTCTTATCAATATCCTACAACGTTAAGCATCAAATGAATAGATTGTCAATCTATTAGGCCTCTTTTTGATAACCATTATCACAACCATTTGATATTTTGTTTTTGGTTTTTGAAATTTAAGCTTGTATTTACTCAAATTCTAAACAAAATATTTATTTTTCCTTGAAAAAACATGAGAATTATTAAAGTAATGAAAACCATGTGAATTATAAACATTAAGTAAAATGTAGGTATTAAAGTAATGAAAACCACAGGTTGGAATAATACTTGTTGGCTTAAATTTCAAAAAACAAAAAACATAAAATCAAAAGTTATCAAACGAGGTCTTAGTTTTTCGTTTCTAGTTTTTTATATTAATTTCGTATATATTCAAATTCTCTACGTATGGTTTCATCTTTCTTGAGAAAGCATGTGAAAGCTAATCAAATTCCTTTAACCAAATCAAATATTTAGAAGGTACTTGTTTTTTGTTTTTTTTTTTACTTTCAAAATTTGGTTTGATTTTAAAAAACGTAAGTAAAATGTAGATATCAAAGATAACCATACGTTAAAGTAGTAGTTTTAGGCTTAAATTTCAATAACACAAAGTAAAAAATCAAATGGTTATAAAATGGGCTAAAGTTATTATTTTTTATTTTTTTAAAAAAGAACCAAGTCACTCTTTCTTCTTGTCTTGTTGAATAGCATATGCTCTTATAGTTTTAATCCCTTTATGTTCTCCTTAGTCCTTATTGTTCAGACATTGCAGTTGCATGATGCATTCATATATTTCAGGACATGCCTGCAGGACGGATTCTGGAGCTTTGTATTCTTCACATGGCTATGTCTGAAATAACAGTTGTTGGAACAAGGCATCAAATTGTCATTAACGAGGTAAATGCATCTTGAGCTTCTTTAACCACCGTGTACCGTTAGTTTTTCTAAATATTAAGGGACTTAGATGAACCTAGGATCATAACTGAGATGCATTCACATACATCAAAAGAACTCACAATTATCATCTCTTATATACATGTTTATGCCCATTCCTTTTTGGTGATCAATGAAGGCCGTTGATCTTGCAAAACGATTCTGTGATGGAGCAGCACCTCGAATCATTAATGGATGCCTTAGGACCTTTGTGAAGGACATCCAAGAAATTGATACAACTCATGTTGGAAAGAAGTAAGAAGCAGTCAGTTCACAACCTTTGTAAAGATATGAATTTTTTTGACTCATGTCATGCTCTAGAGAAGCAAAGTGGGGCTCTGAAAAGTGGTTAGTTGTGTGAAGAGGTTGTTGATTTGGTGGACAATAAATTATAATATAGGGCACTTCCCTTCCATCAAAAATTTGATTGTATCAAGTTTTTAGATGTATTAATTATCTAGGGAAGTTGTTCATTCAAATGTGTACCAATTACAATTTGCAGCTGATGCTATTTTTACATTAGTAATTTTTGCTATTTCACCGTCTCATTATCAATGGACATAACGTTTCACGCCAAATAAGTTTGATCAATGAAAAAGATTAACACCACTTTTTTATACTCACAAACTTTTAACAAGAAGTGATTGTATTTTCTCTCTTCTTTGAACCCTCTTAATTTTTTGAGACATGTTTGCGATTGAACGTGTCAGAAACTCAGAAATAAAAAGAATCACAGAGAGAGAGAAATTAAAAGAATCACAGAGAGAAAATACGAGGACAAGCAGCGGACGATTTCTTAATATGTTATTAGAAAGAATAGCCAGTATAAATACACAAGATGACAAGAATATTGTTACACTAATGAATGGAAGAGAGACACGTATATAAAGAAAAGACAAAATAAAGAAATAAGAAAAGAGGATAAAGGACGACGTCGTTTGCAAGTATATCAGGTTGAGCAAACAATGTCGTTCCATATAGGCATCCTCACATCCCCCCTCAATCGAGAGGGTGATTCAATCACCTCGAGATTGTCTCGAAACCGTAGAAAAGCAGTAAGAGGTAAAGCTTTTGTGAGACCATGTGCTAATTGCTCGGAGGAAGGAACATACTAAAAAGAGATAGCCTTAGCAACTACTTTTTCTCGAACAAAATGAATATCCAGCTCAACGTGCTTAGTACGAGCATCGAAGACCGAGTTGGAAGCAGGAGCAAGAGCACTTTGATTATCACCGTAAGGTTTGAACAATAGAAGAAGCAGATCAAATCTCATGCAATAAGGATTGAAACCAAGTAATTTCAGCAGCAGTTTGAGCTAAGGATTGATATTCACTTTCAGCACTTGATCGAGATACTGCATGTTGTTTCTTTGATGACCATGATACTATGGATGAGCCAAGAAATAAGCAATGAGCTGCAACTGAGCGACGATCATCAATATTACAGGCCCAGTCCACATCGGTAAAGGCAGTGATGTAAAGATTAGATGTCTTGGGTAAGAAGAAACCGTGTTCAGTTGTGCTCTTTAAGTATCGAAGAATCCTTTTTACTGTTGTCTAATGAATATCAGTAGGGTGTTGCATGAGCTGGCTATGACAATTCATAATGAATGCAATGCAGGTCAAGTGTGTGTGAGATACTGAAGTGCACCAAGAACAAATCGATACAAGGTTGGATTGGACATAGGTGCTCCTTGAAATGCAAAAAATCGTTTACCAGCAACTGCAGGTGTAGGACACGACTTGACATGAGCCATACCCGATCTGCCAAGGAAGTCATGAATGTATTTGGACTGAAGAAGATGCATCCCATTTATTGTTCGAAATACTTCAACACCAAGATAGTATGAAAGAGACCCCATGTCTTTATGAGAAAAACAACTGTGTGCTCTTTAACCTATCATACCATGCTCTAGGTGCTTGACGAATACCGTAAATGACTTTTTTAAGCTTGCAAACATGGGTAGGGTGAGTAGGGTCAATAAAGCCATCAGGTTGTTGCATAAAAACATCTCCAACAAGCTGCCCGTTCAGAAAGGCATTATTAATATCTAACTGACCAACATGCCAATCATTCATCACTACTAAGGACAAAACAACACGAATGGTCAGCGCCTTGACAACAGGACAAAATGTCTCATGAAAATCCATGCCTGGAATCTGATTAAAACCTTTGGTAACAAGTCTAGCCTTGCAACGGTCAAGAGTGCCATCAGAATTAAGCTTCACTTTAAAGACTGATCTACTTCCAATAACATTTAGATTAGAAGGTGGGGGAAATAAGAGTCCAAGTGTTGTTTCGATTTAGAGCAATCATTTCAGCATTCATTGCAACTATACACTGTGGAGATTTCAAAGCTTCTGGAACAGATCTAGGTTCCTGAACTATAGGGGATTCAATAACACCAAACATGGAGGTAATAATTTTAGGTTTATGAATGCCACTTTTAGCTCTAGTTTGCATTGGATGGAGAGAAGAGAGCAAGTAAATTTCAGGTTGAACATGGGAGTTAATGTTCTCGGGTGGTGAGGAAATAGGTGAAGGTAATAAAGGTGCAAGTAGTTGAGGAAAGTCTATCAGAGGTGGAGATTGATTGGATAAAATGGTTTCAGTAGGGTGAGGAGATTCGAGAGAGACGGAGGAGAGGAGGATGGTTCTGCAGCAAAGGAACCCAAAGAAGAGTTAGTATTTTCAAGATCATCTGTAGAAGGACTGGACTATGGAAATAAAGGGGAGGGAAAAAGAATGGTAGACACAATGATAATAGATGGGATGGAGAGGAAGATGTAAGGAACTGAGGCGTATAAGGAAATTCATTTTCATTAAAGACAACATGGCGAGATATATAAAGACGGCCAGTAGGACTGATGTATTTTTATTCTTTATGGGCATTACTATAGCCAAGAAAGATGCATTTGACACTATGAAACTGAAACTTAACTTTTTGATATGGACGAAGACAAGGGAAGGCAACACACCCAAAACATTTGAGAAAAGAATAATCAGGGACAACATTAAAAGCAACTTCTCAAGGAGACTTTTGATTGAGAACAGGAGTATGTAAACGATTTATAACAAACACATATGAGGAGAAAGCTTCCCACCAATACATCAATGGAAAAAAGGCTTTGGCGAGAAAAGTAAGCCCCATTTCTACAATATGATGATGCTTTCTTTCAGAAACACCATTTTTCTCACTGGTGTGAGGACAAGACTGTCGAAAAGCAATGCTATGGGAGGCAAGATAAGGGGAGAAAGATCTAAATTCTCCACCACAGTCAAATTGAAGAGTTTTGATTTTGAGATTAAATCAATTTTCTACAAGGCTTTTATACTGAATGAAGGAAGAAATAGCCTGACTCTTTAGTTAAGCGAATAAATATGTGTTAATTGAGTACAGTCATCCACGAAACTAATATAGTATTGGAAACCCGAGGAGGAAGGAAGAGGTGCTGGCCCTCATAGATCATAGTACACAAGTTTAAGAGGAAAAACATAACGTGAAAGAGATTGAGAGAAAGGAAGTTGATGAGATTTTCCATATTGACACGCATCACAAAATAATTTGCATTATTTGAAACATGATAATTACATAACTTCAAAACGATATTAATTACATTAGTTGAAGCATGACCAACGCAACATTGCCAAACAGACCGTGAGACATTACAAGACGCAGAAAAAGCAGACGAAATGGATAGATCAGAAGTAGTCTTAGACTCAACAAGACACGACATAGACAGATTATTGGAAAAAACAGAACAATCAGACGACTGAGAGGAGGACTGGAGTTGATATAGACCATCTTTAAGGTTCCCTTGCAGCAACACCTCCTTGATTTCAGTGTCCTTCAAAAAAACATGAATGAGGGTCAAATTCAACAACGACATGATTATCAGTAGTTAATTTAGAATCACTCAATAGATTTCTCTTAATTTTGGGCACATGGAGAACATTTTTTAGGGCAACAGACGATCTAGGTGAGGTATTAGAATGGATAATACTATGTGCAACATTAGTAATAGGTAGCTTTGTTCCATCACCAACAGCTAAAGAGTGTAAACCAACATAAGGAGACGAGGAAGAAATATTACCTAGATTAGAGGTAATGTAGTTTGTAGCACCACTATTAGCAACCTATCATGGATCATTGACAACTTCTGGTGCAGCAATATAAGCAGATGAACTTGCAGCTCTTGATCTAGTAGGATTCTGGCTACTGAGCCCTCGAGGATTGTTAAAGGCTTCCTCAAACCTCTGAAAGCAGAAGGGTGAGGTGTGACCATCTTTGTTGCATAGCTGACATTGAAACTTGCTAGGAGGGGAAGTTGAAGATGGTGGGTCTACTGCATTATTAGAGCTCTGCGAAACACTATCATGACTATTCCCAGACCGACCACCTCGTCTTCTAAAGCTGCTAGACCCCTCAAAAAATCTACCAGACTAATTACCTCTACCACCACTAGAGTGATGCTCCCGACCAGAGTTTGAGCGATTATAGGGACGATTTGTCCCTTGACGATAGAAGAGATTGGTAGAAGGATCAACAAGAGTATATGTACCAGATAAAGTGTACGAGACAGAGTAACCCTCAAATGTAACAAGAATAGAACTGAATTCAAGCCAGGATTCAAACTCTATGTTCTCAATAAAGCATATAACAGGAATATATTCTGCATCTAAACCTGCTAAATAATAAGAAATCAAATCATCTAGAGCAATCGGTTCACCGGCCAACTAGAGAGCCTCAGAGGCTTGTTTCATGATGTTCAGATAATCGGACATTTTCGAGCTTCCCTTTTTGGTTCCTTTGGAGAATCACGCAAAGCTGATTGATACGCTCCTTGCTCGAGGTCCCGAAAAAATCTTCCAGAGCCTTCCAAACCTTTCTAGAGGTCTCAAAGTTCACCACACTCGTCGCTATAGATGGAGACATCGAGCCAAACAACCATCCATAGAGAGATTGATCAGTAGCTCTCCACTCTTCAAACAGGGGATTCGAATCAGATCGACTCCAATTTTCGGTAGCAACCTAAACATAGGGGTTCGTCATTGATTTCGTTCCCAACACATAACCTTCAACACGTTGACCACGCAGAATCGCAAGAATCATTCCTCTCCATAGCAGATAATTCTTTTCATCTAATTCTTAGAAAGAGCCGACCCAAGAGGGTGACCAAAAGACAAATTAAGTATACCTCCTAACGTCACTTGATTAATCGGAGTGGCAGCTTGAGGTACGCCAAACGAGGCTGAGCTATCTGCCATAGCTCTGATACCAACTCAGTATGTATTTCTCTATAGAATTGTTATTAGAAAGAATAGCCAGCATAAATACACAAGATGGCAAGAATATTGTTACACAATAATGAATGATATACAAAGAAAAGACAAAATAAAGAAATAAGAAAAGAGGATAAAGGACAACATCGTTTGTAAGTATATCAGGTTGAGCAAACGATGTCGTTCCATATAGGCATCCTCACATAGAGTATTCTAAATTTTTGTTTTCACATTTGCGTATTTTTAAACCATAAAAATATAACAAATAAATAATGTAAGGAAAAATACTTTTTTAGTCCTTAGAATTGAAATTTAGTTTCAATTTAATTCATATGTTTCAAATTTTAACATTTTTATCTCTGATATTTCAATAATTTTTACTTTTGATCTCTAGGTTAGAAATATAGTTTCATTTTCATCCCTATATTTTAAAATTAAACACTTATATTCATAACATTTCGACAATATATATTTACTTAAAAGTCGTTCATGTTAAAGTACAATAATCAATTGATTAATATCTAGAAATTTGAAATTAGTTTATTCAACATTATGTTACACATCTAACGATTTTGATATCTCAATAACTTTAATTGAGCATTATTTCAACTTTTTAAATATAAGTTAGACTCAAAAGGCTAAAATCATATATATTTTCCCTAAATTTATGCTATTTTTGAAATTAAAATAATAGTAATTAATTAAATTATTACGATATAAAGGTCAAGGTTGATGGTCATTTAACATACTTATAATCAAGTTATCATGAGAATCATCATATTATAAAAGAAAAGAAACTTTTTAGTTATTTTTGGGCAAATTATACACACACATATACATATATGCACATAAATCTACACTTATATGCATAATATACATTTTATCAAATAAAATTAATAAAAATTTGTCTTTTTCTCTATTTTTCAGTACAAAATTTCATTTTTTTAGTACATATATATATTTAGTCCTTACATTTTGGAGTCTAACTTTTATTTGATCTTTATATTTCAAAATTGAAATTTTTACTTTTAAATTTCAGTAATGTTCAATTTTAGTTATTAAAATAACAAAAACTTTAGTTACATAATGTAATGTTGACTACTTTTTAATGCTGCATCACTATAAAAGACAAGATCAAAACTTTAAAACACACAAATGTACGTGCGTATGCATGTGTAAATGTACGTGTATATGCATGTTTATATGTATACGTGGGGTTTAGCTTAGAGAAAGCTATATACTGAGTGTGTGTTTGTGAATGTACGTGTATATGCATGTGTATATGTATACGTGGGGTTTAGCTTAGAGTAAGCTATATAGTGTGTTATTTATTTGTGTGTAAATGTACGTGTATATGCATGTGTATATGTATACGTGGGGTTTAGCTTAGATAAAGCTAATGAGATTTGTTATCACGCAATATATATAGTTGCATCCATGCATTATTGAGTTCTTTGATAGCTTAATAATAGATTTGTTATCACGCAATATATATAGTTGTACATTTGCTTGAGAATGACCAAATTTCTTCCATATTCTTCTCATCCATACCCATTGACAAGCATAAGAGGCAACTGCCACAAATTTTGGACAAAGTAACTATTGACTATTTTTTTGAGGACCAGGACAAAGCTCAACTTAATTAATAGAAACACATAACCAGAGGTACTTTTATCATTTAACATGCCGTTCATAATCACTATCAATAATATGTCATCAATTCTCCATTACCTTCCTTTCTATAAAATACTCCAAAGTCCACAGTACCCTTTCAAATATCTTAACACATTTTTGCAGCTTGCAAATGCAATTCAGTTGAACTTGTCATAAATCTGCTAATGAGAGGCACCACATACATCAAGTTTTATTTAATCAATAATACTACCTAAACACCAACATGAAAAAAAAGGTTTGAATCTTCAACTCAATTTGTTTTTTACTAAAAAAACTAAGCTCTTTTAGTAGCGGAATCATCAAAATTAAACATTCAAAGTTAGGTATCATTTTTAACGGCCAAGAAATTAAAAGTTTGAACCTTCACTTTTACACGTTATTGAAAAGTTGTTTGTAGTCTAAAAATTAAAAGTTGGAACTTCAAATTTAGATATTAAATATAAATTATATTATAAATATCACATTTGTGAGATATACTAAAATCTTATTAGCATGAGTCAGTCATTTTTTAGTTAATGAATTTATACATAATATCTAAAAAGATTCGAATTTATGATCTTACTTGTTCTATATTAGTTGAATTATCAATTTTCATAAGAACTTAACACATTCTATTAGAAAACAATTGGGTTTTCATAACTATTATAGTTTAGTTGACAAAGATATAAAAATATCAAATTTATTTCTTATCTTAATTTTTATACATACCTAACCAATTAACAAAATATCCCGTTATTAATTTTGTTGTCAGCCTAAGGGCGCGTTTGGTGGCCTGTTTCGGGTCAGGAAGTGTTGTTACCCGCCGTTTGGTGGGCCGGGTAGTTGAAGTTCTCGAACCCGGCGCGTGAATACGGCCGGGTTACTCGCGGTGTTTCTCCCCACTCACTCGCGGGGTTCACGCGCTCCACTTACCCCCAGCCTTTGTCGTTCCAAATTCAATTTGTGAGTTTTTTTTCCCTTCTCTCTCGTTTCTCTCTCGTTTTCTATGGAATCTCTTTGGTTTTTGATGTTTCCATGGATTTCTGTTAGGGTTTTGGTATTTTCATGAACTCTCTTCTTCTGTATTACGTTTTCCTTAATTGTTGTTGGATTTTGCGACTGTTTGGATGGGTTTTTCTCGGGTTTTTTTCCGTTTCTTCCATCTGCTTTGTTCTTCGTTGGTTTCGATTTGTCGATCTGGTTTATGACTCTGTTTTCGCTCGATTTCATTCATGCATGTCGAGATCTATGGGTTTGGTAAGTTTTTTTAGGGTTAGGGTTATGGTTTTCTGATTTGATTTGTTCTGGTTCATCTGTTGCTCGATTTCGCGACTTTTTTTTAGGTGGGTTTTAGTTCATGCATGTGGAGATCTATATTTTTGCTCGATTCGCGACTGTTTGTAGTGGTTTGTGTTCAGTTTTTGTTTCGTTTCTTCCTTCTGCTTTGTTCTCGTTCATTTGTTTTGCTGGATCTGGTTTATGTGGTTGTTTTTCGCTCGATTTCGTTCATGCATGTCGAGATGTATTGCTTTGGTAAGTTTTTTTAGGGTTTACTTATTTCGTTTTCTGATTTCATTTGTTCTGATTTATTTGTTGCTCGATTTGGCCACTGTGGACATATATTTTTGCTCGATTTGCCACTGTTTGTAGTGCTTTTTGTTGGTTTTTTCTTTCGTTTCTTCCTTCTGCTTTGTTCCTCGTTCATTTGTTTTACTGGATCTGGTTTATGTTGCTGTTTTTTGCTCGATTTGGTTGATGCATTTCGCGATGTATTAGATTGGTCAGTTTTTCTATGGTTTAGTTTTATGGTTTTCTGATTTGAGTTGTTCTGATTCATGTCTTGCTCGATTTGGCCACTGTCGACATAGATTTTTACTCGATTCCCCACTGTCTGTAGTACTTTGTAACTTGTTTAAAATTTAGAGTTTTGTTTTTAAATTGTTACAATAGTTTTATGTTTGTCTTTTAGTTTGGTTCGCTTTCGCCACAGTTGTAGTTTTTTTTCTTATGCTTCGTTAGTCGTTCTTTTTGAATGGTGGATCTGGTTTAAGTCTCTGTTTACGCTCGATTTATTTATGGTTTCCTATTTCTCGAGGGGTGATTTAGATTTTGATTTGTTGCTGGTTCATCTGTTTTTGGTATTCGCAGGTTATACTGGCTTTGATTGAGGCGTAGCAGTCTTCGAAGCAACTTCGAAGATTGTTATGCTCATATCGTTGCCTATAACCATTCGGTGAACGACGGTTACATAATGACGGTACATCTCTTATTTGCATCTTTAGTAATCTGAATTACTCCATTATGTTGATCATCGTGTCCTGATTTTGTTCTACTTTTCATGTGCGTAGGTTGTACCGGTGAAGGGGAGACATTGTTTCATTGAGGCTATACCTCAATGGAATTCATGTTCTCACTTTTGCCTACAACTTCCAGGTCACTCTCTCTCTCTTCTCTCATGGCCAATGATGTTTG
>JBBMEG010081038.1:0-10412 GCA_037832605.1 Cyclanthera cordifolia
CGGACAACAACCCCTCGCCCTTCAACTCGCTCCTCGAACCCTTCCGGCAGCTCCACAACCTCGCCGTCGGCCGCTCCTCGCCGAGTCTTCAGAGCCCACAAGAACGCCACCTCTAACTGCTCCAATCCCAGGGCAATCTCAGTAACTTCCTCTTTTGTCGGCTTTGCCTCTGTTCCAAACGACACGTAAATTACAGACCCTCTGTTTTGATTGTCAAGCCAGGCTTTGATGAATTTCCATGGCTCTGATTCTTGCGGTTCTTCCATGTCTGTCGGGAAATGGCCGGCCGGGAAGACGGGTTTTTGGTAGATTCGGTCGAGGGCTTGGAACCATTCCGGTTCGAATTCGTAGGAACCTCTGATTGCTATTACGTCGGAGTTTTGTATGACGTCGGCGTAGCGCTGGATGTCGGAGACGCCGTTGTCGGCGGTGTTGTGAGATGTGTTTTTGAATATTTTGTTGATTTCGTAGAGTGGAAACGACACCGTTGTGGGGAAGGGAATCCATGGCGGAGTTACGGTGTAATCCTCCAGCGTCTTGCGGCTGCCTTCTCCACCTTTCATGGCTGAAACTGGTCCCATGAATGCGTGGAATTCTGGGTTTAATGTGCTCAAGTACCTGTTTTCAACATGAAATGAAATATCAAAGATTTTTGGTTGTTTGTTTTTAAAATTCAAGTCTATATTTAGACTCAATTTTGAAGGTATATTTGTATTTAGAACTATTTTTTTTAGCTTTTATATTTTGAGTTTTTTTAAATGAGGAAAATTATAAAGTGGAGTAGTAGTTATAGACTTAAATTTTAAAAACCAAAAACAAAAATGAAATGGTTATCAAACAAAACCTAAATTTACTCTAATTCAAGTGTTGGATGTTGTGATTTTTAGTCCAATGATTTTGAGGATAAAATATGTACTCTGTTCCGCAAAAGTGTTGGTGACCGAGTTTTATTGTTTGGTATTAATGCAGTTCAACGCCTAGTGCCCTCGATTGCCTTATTGTTTGTCATAGTTTGTCCATCAATCAAGAAATAATAATATAATTAATATAATTCTTTACGAGATGTTTAGATTGCGATTTTAAGAGTTTTTAGAATGACTATTTAGAAGAAATGATTGCAGCCCAAAATTCCACCTTTACTTAGGTTTTTTTTTTTCGGTTTTTGGCCAATTATGCATGTATGTCCGAATTTTTTGGATTGTTTAAGCTCTTTTTTCAAAGACTCGCCCGTTAGAGTACTTTTCTGAATTTGTAGGCTACTTAGACACTTTTTATAAAAGTCTTGCCCGAAATTCTTAGGCTACTTAGGCACTTTTACCATAGTCTCGCCCACCTAACCGTTTTTTTGAAAGTGGTCGGTTACTCAGACATTTTTTATAAAAGTCTCACCCGTTTAGCTGTATTTTTTAAATTTATAGGATACTTAGGCTCTATTTGTCAAAGACGCTTGCAGATTACTCGTTACTTTGGCTGTCATGGACCCTTCATCTGACTATGAGACCGAAGCCCTCCATTCTCGGGCTATTTCCTCTCTTAAGAGGACTCGGCAGAAAGCCTTAGGACCCAATACTTTATTCCTGCCGAGATCACCCTTCGGCTTTCACTGGCTTCAGAGACATATGCCCATCCTTCTGCAGGCGAGATGGCCCTTTACGCCACTATGTTCGACAGAGGAGTTCAGCTTCCCCTTATACTTCTCTTCAAGAGTTCTTAGGCCTGGTCGGGTTGGCTCCAGCGCAGCTGGCTCCCAGTGCTCGGAATGTCTTCTTCGGCGTTCAAAGCTTTTGGGTATACACCGACTTCGAGGGTTCCTTCAGCGCTAGAGACCTTCTTTCACTTTACCGCTTCTGCCAGCATCCCGACGTCACAGTATGTTGCTACCTTACTCCTAGAAGCAAACTTTCTCCTTTGGTGGGGTGCCCCAATTTTTAGAAGGGGTGGAAGAAAGAACGTTGGTTCTTCGCTGAAGGATCTTGGACAGAGCTAGGTGTCGAAGCCTCCCTAGCAATCCTCACTGCCTTTGGAACATATGGTATACTTTCTTTCGCGTTGGCTGCTATATCTTTTGGTATCGTTCTTATGTTTTTGTGATGTTTCCAATATATAGGAAACTAGGTCCATGTTCTCGGATAATGAAGTTCTACAAGGTCGTTATGACCTACCTCAAGGAGGTCACTTGCAGCGCGCAATATCTGACCACGGACTCGTTGGCGCTTTACAACCTCCTTCCAGATTCAGTCGTGCCAGCCGACTCTGATTCGGACTCGACCGTCCCACATGAGGGATCCGCTCTAGGTATATAGCTTACTTTTTTCTTAAACTTAGCATGCTTTGAATACTGGAAATGTAGGTTAACGCCTTTTATCGTGTTCAGCTGCCATCGACTACGAGCCTTTCTATGAGGCGTGCCTTTGTTGCAGTGACGCGCCAGACGTCTCACCCTCTTACTAGGCCTCCTACCAACGACACGGTGGACCTTACTTCAGAGGGCTTTTCCCTTCCACCTGGTGATGATGGAGATTTTCCTTTTCCTGAGGTTCTAGAGGACTTGGATGTTGGGTCGGACCCGGAGTTTGAAGGACCTAGCCTCAGATTTGACCATGTTCCTTTTCCGGCTCGAACCAGCTCGTTCAGGCCTCACACGCCTAGCTCCTAGATTCGATTTGTACCTTTTGTCAGGACCATACCGTCCTATTTTGGACCAGCAGGATAAAAGGACTTTAGCCTCCAACTTGTGGAGTGAAGTGGAGTCTTCTTCGGCTCCCTTTCCATTAGGAGACGCCTCCCAGGTTTTGAAAGAAGGGATCCGTCTGATGCACGAGGTATGACGACCCCACTTTTTACAACTATATGTTGACTTGAGTATGCATGCTAACTTGTTACCTTGGCTTTTTACAGGCGTTCATGCATTTCGCCTCAGCTTCTCGTCACCTTTCTGAAGACTTACGTCACGTCCACTCTTCTTTGTCTACTAGTACTAACAAGCTTAAGTAGGAGCTGGCACAGGCTCAAGAAGCTCAGTGAGTCGCCGAGGCTGCCTTAGTAGACTGTTGGACTTCAGTCGAAGCGACCCAAAGTCTTGCTGCCTATACGCGCCAAGCGTACCTATCCACTATTGCTCGCCTTCAACGAGAGTTGGCTTCTGCTGAAGGGAAGCTGAAGAATGTTGCCTATCTGGCTAACCTTGTGAAAGGCTCTCCTGCCTTTGTAATTTTGGAGAACAACATCGGTGAGGTTGGCTGGGCACTGGACCGAATTCAGGAGGGAGTAAGTTATGACAACTTTCTTCCCCTTTTTCGGTCTCTTTGTTCCAACACTGCGAAAAAAGTAGTCGATCCTTCCTTGCCAGCCTTCGAGTCTAGAATTCCAAGTGATCCAGCCCAAGTCGCTTGCTACGACTCCCACATCTTCGGAGGCGTGCCTGAAATAAGTCAGGCTCTTTCAGCTAGGACATCACCTGCCCAAGCCGGACCCAACCGACCAATTTTTAATAGGCGTAGCTTCGGGGGGCCTTGATGACTTTTTCGTTGCTTTCCTTTTTACTTGAAGTATTTTACTTTTACTTCTAGGTTGTAACCCAATAATTTTTTCTTTTTGAGTGAATAACAATTTTCTCTATTTCTCTATCTTGTATACCCTCAATTTGAGTTTATGAAAATAGAATCAATATACTTAAATTAAGATGGAAAGAATGAGAAAACAACATTTTTATTCATTAACAACTTGAATTACAATCTACTGAAAGTAATTTTTCAAGTGTTCGGCGTTCCAAGGATGAAGGATTTTATTCCCATCCATGTTCTCGAGATAGTAGGTGCTTAGGGGTGCCACTTTGGCGACCTTGTATGGTCCTTCCCAATTTGGCCCCAGGACTCAACTGTTGAGTTCCTTGGTGTTTGACATCACTCTCCTTAGCACTAAGTCGCCAACTTGGAAGCGTTTTGCCTTGACTCTGAAGTTGTAGTACTTGGCAATTCGGTCTTTGTACCGTGCCACCCTTATGTGGGTTGCGTCCCTTATTTCTTCCAGGACATCCAGACTCATCAATATTGCTGGTCATTTTGAGTTGGGTCAAAAGACTCTATGCGCGGGGATGAAAGTCCTATCTTGACCGGAATTACTGCTTCTGCTCCAAAGGCTAGCAAGTAGGGAGTTTCGCTCGTTGATGTCCTGGGTGTAGTAAGGTATGCCCATAGAACTTGTGGGAGTTCTTCCGCCCAATACCCTTTCAAGCTTTCGAGCTTGGTTTTTATATTCTTCTTGATGATCTTTTTACTGCCTCCACCTGCCCATTGGCTTGTGAGTGAAATGGCGATGTGAAGTTATGTTGAATTCCCAGCTTAGAGTAGAATTGATGGAAAGCTTGGTTGTCGAACTGCTTTCCGTTGTCAGTGACGAGGGTTTGGGGTATCACAAACTGGCATACTATGCACCTCTAGACGAACTCCGTCACCTTCTTTTTGGTGATAGTTGCCAGGGCCTCGGCTTCGACCCACTAGGTGAAGTAATCCACCACTACCACTGCGAACTTGACTTGGCCTCGCCCGACTGGTAGGGGTCCTATAAAATCTACCTCCATTGTGCAAACGGCCATGGTCCCATCATGCTAGTTAGGACCTCGGGCGACTGCCTCTCGATGGTAGCAAACCTTTGGCACTTGTCGCAAGCGTGGGTATACTTCTTGGAATCTTCGGCCATGGTCGGCCAAAAATAGCCTTGTCTTACTAACTTCTTGGCTAAGGACCTTGCCCCTTCATGATTTTCACAGACGCCTTCATGCAGTTCCTGCATTGCATAAGTGGCCTCGCTAGGGTCTAAGCACCTGAGGATAGGTGAAGAGTACCCCCTCCTATACAGCTTACCCCATTGCACCACGTACTTGGAAGCTTTGAACTTAAGTCATCGAGTGTTCTTTTTGTCATCTGAAAACTTCCCCTCCCCTAAGTATTCAAGGAAATGGGTCATCCATGTCTGAGGCAAAATCGGTGTTGCCTCGCTGATTTCATGCAACAGCTCGGTGGTGATGGTAGATTTGTCTAGGATTTCTACTGACACCGTCCTGGCTACCTTAGTTTCGTAGGCGGCTGCTAATTTTGCCTAAGCATCAATATTGGCATTTTGGGACCTAGGTACTTGTTGGATTTGTACCTCTACAAACAATGGCAGCAAATGCTTGGCCTTTTATAGGTATGCCATCATTCGTTTTTCCTATGCTTGGTACGCCCCAAAAGCTTGGCTAACAATCAACTAAGAGTCGCTCATGATGGAGAGCCTTTTGGCCCCTATCACCATCGCTATCTGCAGTCTGGCGATTAAGGCTTAATACTCTACCTCGTTGTTCGACACTTGAAAATTTAACCTGAGGGCATACTCAAAACGGTCCCCTCCAAGCGACTGCAACAACAAACCAGCTCCACAACCTTTGTTGTTGGAGGACCCATCAACATGAAGCGTCCACATCCTTGAATTCTCAAGGACTCGGATTTCTTCCGACTTTTCCAGCGGTGGGGTGAGTTCCACGACAAAGTCGGCTACCGCCTGCCCTTTAACAGAGGGTCTGGCTTGGTAGTATATGTCATACTCACTGAGTTCCACTGCCCATTTCATCAACCTCCCAGCGGCATCCGGTTTTTGGAGGACTTGGCGTAAAGGGAAGTTGGTCAGCACCACTATCTTGTGGGCTTGAAAATAGGGACGTAATCGCCTAGCTGATGTTACCAGTGCGAAGGCCAGTTTTTCAACTTCGGGATAACGGGTTTCATCATCCACCATAACCTTACTAGTATAGTTCACCGGTTGTTGGCACCCGTCACTTTCCTGTATCAAGATGGAGCTTACCGCCCTCTCTGACGTGGCCAAGTAGAGGAAAAGGTCCTCTCCTAGAACACGTTTGGACAAGAGGGGTGGAACGCCATGTAGGCCTTAAGATCATCCAGGGTTTTCCCACATTCTGGGGTCCATTCAAACTTTCCCTTGTTTTTTAAAATTTTAAAGAAAGGGAGGCACTTATCTGTAGATCAGCTTATGAAACAGCTCAGGGTAGTTACTTTCTCTTTCAGGCTCTACAGTTGCTTTAGCGTCCGAGGCGATTCTAACTCCAGTACAGCCTGGATCTTTTCCAGATTCGCTTCAATTCCTCTCTGATGTACAAAAAATCTGATGAATTTTCCCCAACGGACACCAAAGGCGCACTTGCTCGAATTGAGCTTCATCCTGTGTTGTCGCAGGGTGTCGAAGGCCTCCATCAGATCATATTGATGTCCTTCTACCTGCTTACTTTTTACCAGCATGTCGTCTGCATAGACCTCCATGCTCATACCAATTAGGTGGGAAAACATTTTGTTGTCCTATCTCTTAAGTTTCACCCGCATTCTTCAGGCCAAAAGACATTACGTTGTAACAATATAAGCCCCGACTAGTGATGAAGAACGTCTTCTCTTGATAGGCGGGATGCATCCTAATTTGGTTGTTACTGGAATAGGTGTCCATGAAAGTCAGTAGCTCGTGCCCCGCTGTCGCATCCACTACTTGGTCTATGCAAGGCAAGGGGAAGCAGTCTTTAGGACACGCCTTGTTGAGATTAGTGAAGTCAATGCATGTCCTCCACTTTTCATTTGGCTTTTTTACCAAAACAAAGTTGGAAAACCATTCGAGGTAGTGTACCTCCCGAATGAACTTTGTTTTTAGCAGTCCTTCTAATTGTTCTGCAATAACATCATTGTGCTCATGATTGAACGCTCTATGCTTTTTGCGTACTAGTTTGTGATCTTGATCGACATTAAGCCAATGGACCATGACATTCGGGTCTACCCCCGGCATGTTGTCGGCAGACGAAGCAAACACGTCCACATTTCTTTGCAAGAATTCTACGAGTTTCATAAGTTACTTCAGACTTAGGCCGGTCCCTATGCCGACAGTTTGTGTGTCGCTCAGTAAGGGAACTGCCTCCAATTCCTCAGCAGGTTCTGCTCTGCGTCGTTCAGCTCCTCTCGAGGTGGGGCTGAGGTCCATATCTGAAGATTGACTTTCAAGAGGTGCTGCCTTCTGGACAGCCTCGCATGGACTTGATTCCTTTTCGAAAGACTTAATCTCTGTGACCCCATCCACTCTCTGTAAGGCTGTGTGGAAGCATTCCTTCGTAAACAATTGTTCCCTTCCACCTGGTCCTTCGACAATGGTTCTGATCTTCGGCGGTGGTAGTGACTTTTTGCCTCCCCTTTGCTTGTAAGGGGACTTTGACTCCATCCGGGGAGACTTCGCTGTTCTGGATCAAATCCTCTGGTGGACCGAATGCTTCTTCCTGTGATCATTACAACCCAGTTGAAGTCGTTCGACCGGTCTTTGGTGACGGGAATGAGCCTTTTTTGTCTCCTCAGTGGCTAGGGCTTTCCCTTTGGCAGGGTTTCGAACCAACAGAGCTGACTTCTCCGCTGCAGCCTTTTCCTTGGTTGGTTGTCGCCGCGCCACCTCCTGTAGCATCTGCTGGTTCCCTGCATTAACTGTTTGAGCTCGAGGAGGTTTTCGAAGCAAGACCACCAGACGACTCAAACTCTCCGCCATTCCTTGTACTTGTTTCTCCAAAGTCGTTAACTTTGGCTCCGCCCGCTCTGATTCTTGCCTTGTTACTGCACCCTCAAGATCTAGGTGGTTTTCGACATGAAAAACGTCATGTCCTCTTGAGGCAATCCTCCTCGAAGCATGCTCGACGTCCGATTCTTCATCGGCACCGTGGTGGTGGCCGTTCTCAACGTTCGATATTTTTGTAGGAAAATGTGTTTAGATTTTAGCATTTAAGGTAGAACACTCTCTCGTCCTCACAGACGGCGCCAACTGTTGATGCCGAAAATGTTCAACGGATATCCACAATAAGAATTTGTTAAACTGAGGACGAAAATGCCTACAAAAAAGCATAAATTAGGACACACCGGTGTGGTATGAGCCAAGGGCCTCCGATGCCTAAGTTAGTAGGAGAATTTAGAAGGATAATTTAGAACTCTAAGAATGGCACAAGAATACTTATGTGACAAACCAAAAAAAAAAAAAAATTCCCCCCAGCTCTTTCTCCCACGAACCCCCATCTCTTTCTTTCGCGAAACCCCTTCCCCCCACATCTGTCGTCGCTATTCTCTCTCCCTCTCATCTCACGCCGCGGCCCATCACCCACCAGCCCTCACCTTGTCCCTCTCCGCGGCGCAAAACCCGCGTTCTTCCTTTCTCGCTGTCGCCGTCGCTAATCACTCGCGACCCGTGACGGCCGCGACCCAAGCCAGCGCCCTTTCTCACCCGTCGCCAGCGGCCACGACTCTTTTTCTCTATCTCTCTTTCTCTCTCTCGCCCAATCCTCACTCGCGACGCCCGACCAAGTTTCCATCTCCCTCACCGATTACCTCTCTCGCCCGCAACCAAGTTGCTGCCTCTCTCTCGGCCGTTCTCGGGCTTAGCTTGGCCCGGCTTGGCTTGTAGCCGCGGGTAAGCTCGATTTTCTTAGTCAATTTTCTGTCATTTATGTTATTTCTCACTTAAAATGTAGCTTGCTCTCTTAATTGTGAGGTTTGGTCCCTTTCTCTTTGAAGGGTTGGAGAAGGTTGTCGTCGGGGTGCGTTATTTGTTCGGGTTGTTCATTTGAGGTTTTTGTTGGAGCAAAAAGTTCTATTTCTGGTCGTTTCAGCTTGGATTTAAGTGCGTCGGGTTCGCTTTGCGAATATGGTCGTTCTGTTTGATCTTGTCGTTGTTTTAGAAGTTTTGGGTAGGCTATTGCTTAGTTGTAAACGAGTCGTTTAGGCATCGACGCTAACCAATGGCCTTGGTTTCTTGTAGGAATGGAGCCTGAAGCTCGTTAAGATGTTGGACTCGCTCAAGTTTCTGTCGTGCCGCTAATTTATCATTTGTAAGGGACCCTAACCGGGCGTTGTTTGCTTATATTTACCTAGAACATAGGCATGTTTGTTGTGCACGTTCATATGTGGAATTATATGTTGCGTTATTATGTTTGTTGTAACGTTCGTTCGTATGTTGAATTGTATTCTTGCATGGTTGGGTTGTTTAACATGTTGTTACAACCTTGTTGCTCGTTATTTCTTTATTGAATTGAAAGCATGTGGTCTGTGATCTGGTAGGCTAGAATATGGATTATATGTCATTTGTTGCTCGTTATTTCTTTATTGAATTGAAAGCATGTGGTCTGTGATCTGGTAGGCTAGAATATGGATTATATGTTGTTTATTGCTTGTTATTTCTTTATTGAATTGAAAGCCTGTGGTCTGTGATATGGTAGGCTAGAATATGGATTATATGCCGTTTGTTGCTCGTTATTTCCTTATTGAATTGAAAACATGTCGACGTGATGATTTGTTCTTATGTACATGTGCAATATATTATAGGGTCGTTGCATGCATTGTGTGTTGAAGTGAGCGTCGAGTCTCTTTCCTTGATAGTGTGAGCATGTCCACCGACGATCTTGACATGTCTCTGCTCCGCTATAGGGTGGTTGCAGTAGACCATAGGGTCTGCTGCTACGTGACACATTAGGGAATGACCCATAGGGGTGGCCGGACGCGACAACGTTCTCTAACAGATAGAGGTAGACAGATGTGAGAGATTATTCTTGTGGAAGGATGGATTGCAACCATCCTGAGAGCGACACGTGACCATCTGGTCTGACCACAGGGTCTTTCAAACGTGTTGGTTAGCCGCCTGCGGTCTGGGCTCCCGCAGTTCTTTCTGATACCTAGGAGCTTCTCGAGATACTATTGGGTCTATTTCTAACTATAGTACAGTTGCGAGCACCACAACATGTACGAGTTGGAAACTGTCAAGCAGAAGTGTGATCCTGGCTTTGGCTAGTTTATCCACTAACACTTGGACAGATACTTGCACCTATAGCTGGATGAGCTGCTGGCTGGCTTAGTTCAGTGAGGGAACTTGATCGGTTCTTGTTCGCCTCACTCGTGCCGGAGATACCCTAGGAGGCGCACGGGCAACTCATAGCTTGTACTTTCGTATCCAGGTGCTCCGCCTTACGCGACATGGTCGTGTAATGGCTTTTCGGGTCTTATGGCATTGGCCAGGACCTAGTTGTCCTTAAGAGTAGCATAGCCGAGTGATCTTGGATGCATAGGGGGTGATAAGGGAATCAATCATTGGACGAGATCCCTTATCCCATGAGTTGGAACTGGAAACTTGCTAGGCAATGAGCAGCCGAAATTGCTAAGGCATAAGTGAGCGTCGCGTGTCACGATCCAACTTCGTTGTCGTTGCAAAGAGATCGTGAGGCACCTGCTCTAACCCGGCGAGCAAGTCAGCCAAACGAAAATCGCAGAGCGGGTGGCACGACAAGGCCAACCTCCCCCACAAGCCTCGAGAAAGGTTTTCGAAAGAGAGAGAAAGAACGTTTTGAAATACGTTTTGTCTTT